>CAUYON010055705.1:0-34377 GCA_963573935.1 Arctocebus calabarensis
AGCCCTCACAACTCAAATTGATTCAGATCTCCGAAATTTAGAAGCTTCTATCACCCATCTAGAAAAATCTGTGAACTCTCTAGCAGAAGTAGTCCTACAAAACAGAAGAGGCCTGGATTTACTCTTCCTAAAACAAGGAGGCCTCTGCATGGCCTTGGGAGAAACTTGCTGCTTCTACGCTATCCACTCTGGCATTATAAAAGATAGCTTAGCCCTAGTCAGAAAAAACTTACATGAAAGAGAAGAATTTTGTAAAAAACAAAATAACTGGAATGAGAATTTATTTAAATGGTCCCCATGGCTAACAACCTTTTTATCAGCCATAGCAGGCCCACTTCTCCTCCTTTTTATTGGAATAACTTGTGGCCCCATCATTATCAACCGCATCATAGCATTTGTACAACAAAAATTTAGAGCCATTAAATTAATGGTCCTAAGCACCCAATATGACCTTATCCCTCTAAATCAAGAAATTAACATAGAATCAAAGATTTGATTTGTCCAACAGAACATGTGGGGAATGTAACAACTAAGCCCCCACCCCTACACTAAGCCCCCTATCCCAGCCCCTAATCCCCCAACCCATAGACCTTCAAAGAGGAAGAGGTTTGTGTCTCGGCCCCAACCCCTGCAAGGGTGGAGGAGCCAGATTCCGGAGAAGAGATAAGCAGGGAAGTACGCGCCCTTAGTTTCTCAGAAGCTTACCCAACTCCTATGCCCGTTCCTTGTACCCCTGAACTATGTATGAACCATGAAGTAATGTACTTGTGATGTATCTTATGATTTATGAGCAAATATGTACCCCCACCCTGTGACCCTGCTCAACTGCTATGATTAGCTTCTGTATGACGCTAGCTTGCTGTTGCTGACCACGCAAGAATAATAATATAAAAGGATTGCCCACCTGGCATTCGGGGCTGCATGCCTTTGTGGTATCAGCCCCCTGCAGGTGTAATAAATTTCCTCAATTATTGCATCAAATTGGGGTCCATCTTTCTATCTCCGCGACTGAGGCTACAACACTTTGATAGAGTGTGTGGCATCTTAGCTCACAGCACCCTCAAACTCTTGGGTTGAAGTGATTCTCTTGCTTCAGCCTCCCAAGCAGCTGGGACTATAGGCGCCCACTATAATGCCTGGCTATGTTTTAGAGACAGTAGTCTCGCTCTAGCTTAGGCTGGTCTCAAATCTCTGAGCTCAGGCAATCTACCCGCTTTGGCCTCCCTATTGCTGGGATTACAGGTATGAGCCAACACACCCAGCAAGACCAGTAACTTTTCACCAAAATTCATTCCTCCCTTCCATCATAATGGAGTAGTGGCTGTTCAGTGTTCAGTGATTAGAACCTCATTTTCCAGCTCTCCCCTTGTGGTTTATTGGGGCCTGGGTTGTTCTGAATAGAAGGTGAGTAGTTGCCACTTCCAAGCTAAGGGCTTTGAAACAGCAAGTGTCCTTTCTCATTCCAGCTTACTGAGCTAGTGACATCTTGGAAGCTGCATGTTAAAGATGACAGCATCACCTACTACCTTAAGGTCTTTATGGAGTAGAGCTGCCCCACCTGTGAACAGCCATGAAGGACTATTAAATGAACAAGAAAGGCACTTTCATTTCATTTGTGCTGCTACATATCTGGGTTTATTTGTTACAGCTGCCTTGCCTAATGTAATATTCACCAACGCCTACAAGAAGTGAGATTCATTCCACACTTTAGGAAGCAATGTCTTGCAATGATTAAGAGTACAAAGCTGGACGCGTGGCAGATATCTATTTAAGTGCTGGCTCTGTCACTGGCTAAACTTGGAGTGTTAGTCTCACTGAGCTTCACACCATACAATGGGCTTAACAACCATACCTACTACATAATGTTTTTAGGAAGGACACAAATACAACTGGGACTTTACCTTACAGTCACAAACAATGTAATTTAATTTTTTTTTTTTTGAGACAGTTTCACTATGTCGCCCTCAGTAGAGTACGGTAGCATCACAGCTCACAGCAACCTCAAACTCTTGAGCTTAAGTGATTCTCTTGTCTCAGCCTCCTCAGTAGCTGGGACTATAGGCGCCCACCACAACACCAGCCTCTTTTATTGTTGTTGTTGTTGTTGTTGTTATTGTTGTTGAGGTTGTCATCGTTGTTGTTCAGTTGGCTGGGCAGTGTTCAAACCCACCAGCCTGTATGTGGCTAGTGCCATAACCCCTGTGCTATAAGTGCCGAGCCAAAATTTTTTTTTTTTTTTTGAGACAGAGTCTCACTTAATCCCCCTGGGTAGTGTGCCATGACTTCATTATAGCTCATGGCAATCTCAAACTCTTGGGCTCAAGTGATCTTCCTGCCTTAGCCTCCCAAGTAGCTGGGACTACAGACTCCGACCACAATGCCCAGCTAGTTTTTCTATTTTTAGTAAAGATGGGCTTTTGCTCTTGCTCAGGCCAGTCTCAAACTCTGAGCTCAAGCGATCCACCACCCCACCCCCAGCTTCCCAGAGTATTAGGATTACAGGTGTGAGCCACCATGCCCAGCCAGTGTAACCTAGTTATATGTGCCCTCATATTAACCTAAAATTTAAAAAAGGAAGAAATAAGGCCGAGCACAGTGGTTCACGCCTGTAAATCCTAGCACTCTGGGAAGCCAAGGTGGGCAGATCGCTTGCAGTTAGGAGTTTGAGACCAGCCTGAGCAAGAGTGAGACCCTGTTTCCATGAAAAATAGAAAAATTAGCCCGGGGATGTGGTGGGCACCTGTAGTCTGAGTTACTTGGAGGGTGAGGCAGAAAGATTCCTTGAACCCAGGAGTTTGGGGCTGATCATGTCACTGCATTCGGGTGTAGGTGACAAAGCAAGACCCTGTCTCAAAAAAAAAAAAAAAAAAAAGGAATGAAATGAAAAAGTGTCCCATATACTGCATTTCTAAGGCACATATTTGTTTTAGTTTTTGTTTGTTTTATATATTTGTTTCAGTATTTCTGAAATCTAGGTGTGTCTTTTATGGATGAATACATTTACTATGCTAGCTTCTTTTTTTCCTCTTTTATTGTTTTTCTTCTTTTCCTGGAAAGCTGTTGTTATATAAATGGTGTGGCTGGCATATTAGAACTGAGGAAATACCTTAGGTAAAGCTCCCCAACAAGTGCCCAACAAAGAGTAGCTATTGTTTTTACTGTGACAGCTCCAGCTAACCGTGCTTCTGCCATGATTCCTTCGACCATTAAGCCAGAGGTTGCCAACGGGAGGCCTGGTGGCCAAATCTGGCCCAAGGGCATGTTTTGATTGGCCCAGTTTATCTGAATGAATTGCCAAAACTTGAAAACTAAAAGGCTTCATAGAGTTATCTGGATTTCTGGCTTCTTTTTTAAAGCTTTGGAAAATCTGACTTTAGTGGTCTGCATGAATTAGCTAGAGCCATACACAACCACCCTCAACAAAAGCCAGTTTACTACAACCCCACCCTGTCTTACTGGGATACAGGACCATCTCTTGTTTGTATAACCCACCTGGCCCCTGCGTGCATTTCACTGCAGGCCTCCTGTGATAAATAGAAATTACTGAGGAATTGCTCCGTATTTCTGCTCTTTCACTTGAACTGGGAAGCAGTCTGGTGAATGAGGGCAGGGACAGGTAGTCCTGCTGTTCCCTGCCTCTGAACAATGGACCTGAAGAGTCCAGATGTGCTGGGCAGAGCCTTTCCCAGTCAGGGGGAAAAGGTGATGAAGAAGACCCTGATGGGCGCCTGTGGCTCAGTGGGTAGGGCACCGGCCCCCATATACCGTGGATGGCAGGTTCGAACCCAGCCCCGGCCAAACTGCAACAAAAAATGGCTGGGCGTTATGGCGGGCGCCTGTAGTCCCAGCTGCTAGGGAGGCTGAGGCAGGAGAATGGTTTGAGCCCAAGAGTTTGAGGTTGCTGTGAGCTATGATGCCACAGCACTCTACCCAGGGCAACATAGTGAGACTCTGTCTCAAAAAAAAAAAAGAAGAAGAAGACGTCTCTGGTGTGCGCTGGGCACTGTGGCTCACACCTATAATCCTAGCAGTCTGGGAGGCTGAGGTGGGTGGATTGCTGGAGCTCAGGCATTCAGGACCAGCCTGAGCAAGATCGAGACCCCATCTCTTTAAAAAGAAAAAATCAGACCCTGGTGTGGCAGTCATTCTTTGAAAAATCACTTTTCTTCTCTCACCTGATGGGCACATTATGAGGATATACAGCACACTCCCTCAGCGGTTCTCAACCTGTGGGTCACGACCCACAGGAACTGTAGTAAAGGGCCATGGCATTAGGAAGGTTGAGAACCACTGCCCTAGATGAAGGGCTCAACTACAACTTGAATTTTGCCTTAGAAACGATGTCACCTAATCATTTGTACCCTGATATTAATCTGAACTTAAAAGAAAAATCTTACTTTTCTTCATTGAAGTGTAACACACATATAGAAAGGTGCATGTTTAAATGTACAGGGTAATGAATTGTGGCAATGTGAGCACAGCTGTCTAACCAACACCCAGGCTGAGAGACTGCCACCAGCAACCTCCAGAAGTCGCCTCCTACAATACCCCCCTTTCCATTGCTGTTTTTTTTCTTTTGGCCGGGGCTGGGTTTGAACCCTCCACCTCCAGTATATGGGGCCAGCACCCTACTCCTTTGAGCCACAGGCACCACCCTACCTGTTTCAATTGTTAACACTCCCCCCTCCCCACCTGTACCCCCAACAAGGGTCACCACTATCCTGACTTTTACCAACATAGATTGATTTCTCCTATTTCTATATTTTATAAAAATATAGGCATTCAGTACATACTATACAGCTTCTTTTGCTCGACATTTGGCTGAAGATTCATATACATTGCTGCATGTGCTTGTAGGGTGTTCATTCTCATCAGTATATAGTATTCCCATATGTGCATTATTGCAATGTATTTATCCATTCTCCTGTTGATAAGCATTTAGCCGCTTCCAGTTTGGATAATTACAAATAGGGCTGCTGTGAGTATTCTAGTACATATCTTTTGTTGAATAAATAAATAAACACATGCATGTATATTTATGTGTGTATTTTTTCCTTTGCTGGGTATTTCTGCTGAAAATGGAATTGCTAGGTCATATGAGTCCAGCTTTAGTAGATACTACTGAAGTGGTTGCATCATTTTTGACTCCTAGTAGCAGAGTATAAGAATTCCAGTTGTTCTATATCCTCATCAGCACTTGGGAATTTCCATCTTTCATTTTTGCCATACTGGTGGATATATAATGGCAACTCACTTGGTTTTAATGAATATTTCTCTGATGAGTACATGTCAAATATTTAGAAGCAATTTAGATATTCTCTTTTGTGAAGTGACCGTGTGTGCACACGTGTGTGTGTGTGTGTGTGTGTGGTATATAAAATTTGCTTATTTTCTTGTCTACAGCCATATTACCCTGAACACACCCAATCTAGTCCAAAATTTGTCCATTTTCTTCTATTGTCTTTTATAATACTTACAGATTTGTGGGTCTTTGTATATTCTGAATACAACTCCTTTGCCAGCAACTTTTTTCTCCAATCTTTTAGGGCTTTTCACTCTCTTTATGGTGTTATTTGATAAATAGATAGAAGATCTTCATTGTAACATAGGCCCATTTATCTTGGTTTTGTTGTTGTTCTGTTTTGGTGGTGATAGAATTGCTGCTTCTGTGTTCTGGCAGATACTTTAAGTTGTCTGTAAACATCCATTCTTCATTTTTCCTTGAAATATGCCCAGCTAAACAACTTGCAGATAGGATGGCCGTATGACATGGCTCCATCCGGTGTGACATTAACAGAAGCCTGCTGTGGGTGAGAATGGTGATGGTGGTGGGGGTTCTAGGAAAATTTTGCTTTCCTAATAAAAATGGGTGAGTTGGGGATATTCTTCCCCTTCCCTCCATATTGTATATTGAAGGCAAATAGGATTTATGGAGCCACAGCAGCCATCTTTCAACTATGACGGAAAGATCAAGAGCATAGCAATGACATCAGCCCCAGCATCAAAGAGCAACTTAAACAACACTAGTACCTGCTACTTCTGGACTTCTTGTTATATGAAACAGTGAATCCCTATTTATAGCTTTCTATGACTTGTAACAAAATCATTCCCAACTGATAATGTAACAAAGTCCCTTATCAACTCCCTTTAGTTGTTCCCATTACCTTTGCCAGACTAATCTTCCTAAAACCTAAATACACATCCTCCTTTTCATCAGATGCCTTCAGCTCCCTCTAGGCTGGTTTTTAAGGGACTCTAAAACCTGGCCACAGCCTCTGTCTCCAAGTTTGTCTTCCATTCACTCCTGATTCACACAATTCACTGTTTCTATTCCTTGTTCTCCCACTGTTTCTTTCTCCACCTGGGACATCAATGCACTACTGAATTCTATATCCAGTTGGAATATTGTTCATGTGTAAAGAGAACTGAAAGACTTCCTAATAACAAACAAACAAAAATGAAAGACATCCTCAAATATGAAAGAACTCAGGTATTAGATCACTACCACTCATTCTGGACAAATCTTGTTGAGGCCATATTGCAGCCTAATGGAAGATGACCAAAACAAAGAACATATGTGTGAAGGATATTTAATGTGACAGGAATTAGTGGTGAGTGCTATGCCCCAGGACACACAGGATAAAGTCTGTAACTGAAAACTGTAACTGAAAAAACTAAGGTGCAGGGCGCTGGCCCCATATACCGAGGGTGCCAGGTTCAAACCCAACCCCAGCTGAACTGCAACAAAAAAATAGCCAGGCGTTGTGGCAGGCGCCTGTAGTCCCAGCTGCTTGGGAGGCTGAGGCCAGAGAATCGCCTAAGCCCAAGAGTTGGAGGTTGCTGTGAGCTGTGAGGCCATGGCACTCTACCAAGGGCTACAAAGTGAGACTCTGTTTCTAAAAAAAAATAAAATAAAAAAATAAGGTGCAGCAATCATTATAAAAACTGAAAGAAACATCCTCATGATAATTATTTTCCATTGGAAATACTTGCAGGATACATCTAGCAAAATGGATAATATTGTTTATATACAAAGAGCTCTGACAAGTCAGCGAGAAAAGTACAAACGAATGAGGACCCAGACTGTCAAAGTCATAACTAGCCTATTCCAGGAGTAAAAATGACTAAAAAATACACCAAAAGATGCTAACCATATTCATGATTAAATACATGCAAACTGGAATAAACAATAATTTTTTAATTAAATTTCACCCATTTGATTGGCAAAAAATAAAGTTCGGTGTGGTGGACGGCACCGGTGGCTCAGTGAGTAGGGTGCCAGCCCTATATACCAAGGGTGTCGGGTTCAAACCCGGCCCCTGCCGAACTGCAACAAAAAATAGCCTGGTGTTGTGGCGGGCACCTGTAGTCCAGCTACTCGGGAGGCTGAGGCCAGAGAATTGCCTAAAAAGCCCAAGAGCTGGAGGTTGCTGTGAGCTGTGATGCCAGGGCACCTACCGAGGACAACAAAGTGATACTCTGTCTCTAAAAAATAAAAATAAATAAATAAATAAAGTTTGGTAACACCCAGTGTCTGAGAGGATAAAAAGGAACAGGCTCCCTGATTGGCTGTTTGTGTTTCTATAAATGGGTTCAACCCTTGTGGAGGATTCCTCACATTTCCTGTTAAAATGTTTAATACATGCAATGAGGAGCTCTGTGGAATCACAAGGCTTTGCCTACCAAATAAAGCTGATCTCGTCAATGTTCAAACTATAATGACTACCATCCCCAGCTTTCCCAGAAAGCAGAAAGTGCAGTCTTCCTGCCCCACCAGCTGCCCCTTCATGCTTAGAAGTTCCTTTCTTTGTGTCACTTGCCAGCACTACCAGCTCACCTTGCTCTGAACTGCTGCTGCTCAAGATGTTGCAGGTCATTTTGATCCATCTTTTCTGTGGTCTTCACACCATCCCAAACTTCACCTTAATCCCCTTTCAAAGCACAATGAAGATACTGAACCAAAACAGGGGAAAAACAAAACGTCCAGGCAGAATTAGCTAACACTGCTCTTCCAAGTAATTCTTCCTGGGACCCACAAGCCCAAACCCAGCCATAGGGACTTTCTACAAGTGATTGGGGGAGGGAACAGGTTTTCACAGAATGAGGGAAAGCCCAACCAACCCCCATTCAAGATTTTTAGGTCCTCAGCTCGGCGCCTGGGGCTCAAACGGCTAAGGCACCAGCCACATACATCTGAGCTGGTGGGTTCCAATCCAGTCCAGGCCGCCAAATAACAATGACGGCTGCAACCAAAAAATGGCTGGGTGTTGTGGTGGGTGCCTGTAGTCCCAGCTACTTGGGAGGCTGAGGCAGGAGAATCGCTTGAGCCCAGGAGTTGGAGGTTGCTGTGAGCTGTGACACTACAGCAGTCTACCCAGGGTGACAGCTTGAGGCTCTGTCTCAAAAAAAAGAAAGAAAAGATTTTAGGTCCTCTCTCTTGAACATAAGACATTTCTTTTCCTATACACAGTTCTCCAAATGTTTAAATTTTTATGATGATGATGTTTTGCCTTGTGATCAGAAAAAATATATACACACATGCTAAAACTATGTACGAAAAAAAAATCTATCCAGGATTTATAGGTAGCTTCAACGAACAAATATCGTCAAAATTCTGGTGACTAAAACAGGCAGTTCAGTTAAGGAACACCCTTCCTAGAGTACACTTTGTTCCTACCTGGGTGTGCCACATGTTACAGATAGATACTCAATAAATGTTTGTTGAATGAATAATTAATGTTGACCCCCCCCATCACCTTATGAGATAAGTCATCACCTTATGAGATAAAGTCCAGACTTGTTTGAATGGATTCCAAGTCTGTGTATCCTGGCTTGACACATTCATCCTTCCATCCAGGTCACAGTGATGTCTTCACTGGGTCTTTGCCTACTCTATCTCATCCTCTCCTCAAACCCCGGATCAGGTCTCACTTCTGTGCGTGAAGTCTGACCAGTCTCTGATGTCCCCTGTGTCCATATCCAACCCTCCCTCCGAGAGCCTCATGTCCATTCCTCTTCATCACATTTCACTTTATAGATTAAATACCAGTTCTTTTATGCATATTTACATACCAGTTCTTTTCCTATTCATGCACATCCTATCTCATTCAGCAGGTAAATCCCAAAAGGGAATCCTCTCCTGCTCCTGTTTTTCTCCACCCAGTTGGTGATCAATAAATACTGATTTGGGGTTTGGCTTTGGCTTTGGCATGGGGTCTCCCTATGTTGCCTGAGCAGGTCTTGAACTCCTGGGTTCAAATGATCCTCCCACCTTAGCCTCCTGAGTAGCTGGGACTAGAGGCCTGCACCACTATGCTCAGCTGTGCGAAAGAGATTTATTAGGAAGTGTTCCCAGAAAAAAAATTAGTAGGAATATGGGGAAATGGGAAGAGGAGAGAAAGAAGGTAAAGGAGGGTGTTTTATCACTTAAAGTCACATAGAGTTGACTGAGGCTCAGCCCTCCCAGGGAGCTTTGGGGACATACCCTAGAGTCATTTCATTAATGCAAAGGAACTGGAGTATTCATTCATACCCCACACTGTCAGGCATGGCTAAGGGCTGTCCCCAGGGCATGGAAACTTTCAGGTATTTCTGGTTTCCCTGAAGTGTAATAAAGTAGCTCCTGCGGGCAGCCCTTCCAGCAACAGACGCAAGTACTGGCCCTTGGGTCAGAAAATAAAAGACGTAGGTACCTTGCACAAAAATGCTAAGATAACCCAGAGTGTGGGAGAGCTGACAGCATCCACACATTCTTTCCACAGATAGTCCCTCTGTATCTAGTACACTACAGACACTCCATGGAAATTGCTGAGGAACAAGCTTTGCCTTCAGCGATCCAACAGGAAGCCTAGGAGGGGAGACGAGTGCCCCCGGAGGGAGTCCCGTCCAGGATGTGGCCACAACAGAGGTAGGTGGGAGCCCCAGGGGAGGTGGCCAATTGTGCCCAAGTGATTTCCAGGGATGATGCAGCATCTTAAAGGCTGAGTAAGGGGGAAAGGGCGGTATTCCTAACAAGAGGAACAGCGTGTACAGAGGCAGAGAAACAAAGTACACGATTTGTTTGGAAATGGGGAGTAGTTTGCTGCGGCTGGAACACAGGGTGTGGGAGAAAGGAAGAGAGCGGGGCGGCTAGGGTTGTAAAGAGAGGCTGGGGCGAGGTGGGGAAGAGCCTTCTACACCCTGCTGGGGAGACAGTAAAATTTTAAGAGGAGTCTGGTGTTTAGGAAGAGGGCGGCCAGGTAAACCGTGCGCTGGGCGCCAGGTGTTCCGGCAGCCCGTCACACGCAACCCTCACCCCAGCCTTCTGTTTCTCTAACCACAATGACTACTTCAGGGTCAGGCATATGACCAAGGCAGACAAAGGGGAGTGGAGTCTGGGGCTCTCCTTGGAGCTTCTGGGAAACAGCCACAGGGCACAGGGGAGGTGCAAACATAGGTGAGGGCTTCTGTGCACATCGCCTCAGCACCTGATCTGGCCAGAAATGTGGGTGTCAGTCAATATCCCCCATGATGATGAATATAAATTTCATTTTCTGGCTTAAGCCCGTGTGAACAGGGTTTTTGCCACATTAAGTGAATGAATCCCCCTAATACAGAATATGTATTTTAAAATAAAAAATAAGAACAAACAAAAAAACTCTTCCAGGTCAATGGCTCATGTCTATAATCCCAGCACTCTGGGAGACCAAGGTGGGAGGATTGCTTGAGCCCAAGAGTTTAAGACCAGCCTAGGCAAGCAAGATTCTCTCTCTCTACTAAAAATAGAAAAACTAGCCAGGCGTTGTGGTGGGTACCTGTAGTCTCAGCTACTCGAGAGGCTGAGCAAGAGGATCACTTGAACCCAAGAGATTGAGGTTGCTGTGAGTTATGATGCCACAGCACTCAACCCCAGGATGACAGAAAGACTCTGTCAAGAAAAAAAAAAAAAAAAGGAGGAAGGTCGAGAAGGAGGAAAGAAGGAAGGAAAGAAAGGAGGGAAGGAGGGAGGGAAGGAAGCAAGAAAGAAAGAGGAAGAAAGAAAAATTAGCAGATGCCTGTAGTCCCAGCTACTTAGGAGGCTGAGACAGGAGGATCACTTGAGCCCAGGAGCTTGATGTGATGATACCACTGCACTGTAGCTGGGACAACGGGCTCTGTTCAAAAAAACAATTAAAAAAATGTTTAAAAAGAGAAGGAAATAAGGAGCAAGGGCTGAGCTTGGAGGGGCTATGTGAGAGGAGAGACCTAGGACTCTCCCAATCAGGTAGTGCAGGATCAAATAAAAAGGATGTAGCAGCATGATTAGGATTCTCTTCCTCCCTCTTGAGGGTTTTTGGCAAGGTGGGAAGAATAACATAGATGAAAAAATTAAAATCAATCAAATCTACAAAATGTCTCCATTAATTTGAAGAGAATACAGATCTTTTATGGAATCTTCCCATTCAGGAACGCACCTTATGCATTAATGTTTTCTTCAGGGCTTTCCGTATAGTTTTCTAGTTTTCTCCAGAACAGTCTCATACCATACTTTGTTAAGACTCTTCCTAAGATATCTTTGAGTTTTCTAGCTTAGAAAATTGAATGGATGAAGGAATCATCAACAATAGCAACCAAAGCTATAAAATATCTAAGAATTAACACACTAGGATAGCCAAGACACTTTTGGAAAACAAATGGGAACGTTGGTGGGCAGGAAAATTACTGTATCAGATATCAAAACCCACCTTAAAGCTATGATCCTTAAAACAGTGTCACGTGGCAGCTGCAGGTGGAACAGACATCCAATGGAACACTACTCATCATAAAAGGGAATCAGTTATGGATACATCCAACAACTGGGATTCATCTCAAAGGTATCGTACTAAGTGATTGAAGCCAGTCTCAAAGGTTACCAACTGGATAATCCCATGCATATGACATGCTGGAAAAGAAAAAATTATGTTCAAAGAGGACAGATCCGCTGTCTGGGTTATGAGTGGAAGGAAGAAGTGACTAGGCTGGGACTCATGAGGGAGTTTTCAGGGAAATGGTTGTGGTGTTGGTTACGCAAACATATTCAGGTGTTAAAATTCATAAAGCTACATACCAAATAAGATTGATTTTACTGTGTGATAATTTAAGAATTTAATTTAATAGACAAAACAGTATAGTGGTAGTCTAGTACTAAACAAATAGATGAATGAAAATATAACTAGTCTATATGTGTAAGGTTATTAGAGAAAAACAGCTTCTCAGGAGATTGATTGTACAACAATGTAAATGTGCTTCCTACTACCAAATTTCATACGTAAAAATAAACAAGGTGGAAAAAGATAAAATAAAATAAACAAGGTAGTAAATTTTATGTTATATTTTATTTTACCACATACATTTTAAAATAAATGTTGAAGTTGGGACATTAGTATACTTCTGTGCTACTTTTGTATAATTTGACATTTCTCATAATTAAAAGGTTTTCTTAATAATAGGTGGTTTTTCAAACCAGGTGTGAAATGCTAATAAAGGTATGAAGATATTTGACATTTTATTTGGAAACAAAAAGATCTCACCCTCAAATAGTTTTTTTTTTTTTTTCTTATTTTTGAGACAGAGCCTCAAGCTGTCACCCTGGATAGAGTGCTATGGCATCACAGCTTGCAACAACCTCCAATTCCTGGGCTCAAGCGAGTCTCCTGCCTCCGCCTCCCAAGTAGCTGGGACTATAGGCGCCCGCAACAACGCCCGGCCATTTTTTGGTTGCAGCCATCATTGTTGTTTGGTGGGCCCGGGCTGGATTCGAACCCGCCAGCTTAGGTGTACGTGGTTGGCGCCTTAGCCCGCTGAGCCACAGGCGCCGAGCTGCCTTCTACTTTTATACAGAAAGATTAGAAGATAGATGAAAGTAGAAAAATGAAAAATTCCATAATTCCTTACTATAGTCATTAGTATATTTCCTCATAGTATTTCTTCTTCTTTTGTTTTTTGACAGGATCTTTCCCTGGTACCCAGAGAGCAAGGGTTCAATTATTGCTTACTGCAGCCTTGAATTCCTGGGGGATCAAGGAGTCCTCCAGAGTAGCTGGGCCTACAGGTACGCACCATGACAACTGGCTAATTTAAAAAAATTTTTTAGAGGTAGGGTCTTGCTATATTACCCAAGCTGGTCTCAAACTCCTGGTCTCAAGTAATCGTCCCGCCTTGGTCTCCCTGCATACTGGGATAATCAGCATGAGCCACCACATTTGGCTACTGTAGTATTTTTTCAAATTCAATGCATAGTTTTTGTTTGTTTTATATCCTTTTGATCATACCAGCTACATATTTTTTAACTTGATTTTTCATGCTAGTTCTTGGCCCTGAACTTGGAGAAATTTAATACGTGACTTTCTGAAGAAGATACTTTCTAGGGGCTTAGGTGCCACCTCAATGAAGCCATCCCAGCATGTCCCATGTAATACATACAGCAGCATCATACATTTGTCTAGTATGTGATGTTTGCCACAAAGAACTTTCACACATATTGTGCTGTAGTAGTCGTGTGGGCTGTTCACCAGATAATTCCACCCTTAATAGTCATGCAGCAAGGGGAGGAAATTCAATGTGTCGTTTTAAGACATTTCCAGCCCAATATAAGAGTAAGAAGGTCTTTTGTTTTGTCAGTGAAGTGAGCAAGGGGTTGGGCTTCTGATGCCATTTTTGATTCTTCCTGGAAAAAGAGAGAAATTTGCATGGATGATACAAAGGTAACTGTGGGGAAAAGTGCTCGGGCTTTGGCAGGAATCAAGATAGTGGCACCAAAGTGTACTAGCAGTCACTGTGTTCTTCAGTGGCATGCATATGAAGTGAAAGAAAAAAAAAGAAAACATCAGTTTCACTTAAGAATGACCCCTATACAGCAGTAAAAATTATTTATGTTATTAAAACTCAACCCTAGATACCCATATCTTTAGTATTTATTGAATGAGGAAATGAATAGATCAATGAACAAACTTATGTTAGACAAAGCAGGTAAGAGAGGCACAGACTCAGGTTAGAAAGAAGCACGTGGGACAGAAATCTGGCAGAGGCCTTCATACTAGACGGACCAACCAAAGAACTAGGCTAAGTATCAGCACAGATTCAGCTAATAGGCCTGAACACAAAGTAACACAAAGTGGAAACTGGTCTCAGGATAAAGCAAGAAGCCCAGGCACTGAGACCAGCTCTGAGGTCAATGCTTGATCACTGCCAGACCAACTGTGTCCAGAGTTTCTGAGAACTGCTAAGCTCCCCCGTGACTGTGGATAGGTAGAGGCCTATGGGAGAGGTAGAAGTGGAACCTGAAGCAAGTTCAAGTGTCATGATCTTGGTGAGAAGCTTGACCATGACATATAGGAGTAAGAAAATTGGGAGCTGGAAGCCCCTGTGGTTGGCCTCTGTTGCCAGACAGCTGTCCATAACTCCCTAGTCATCTCTCCCCAAGTCACAGACTTGGCCATCCAACTCTGACTTGGCCCAGCCATTGTTGCCACCTGGATATTTCAAAGGCATTTCTCACGTGTCATGGCCAAAGGCAAAATCATTACCCCTCCCTGTCGGTGTTCTTCCAAGTTCCTTTTCCCAGGGAATGGACCCACTGTCTATCTACGTTCTTCAAGTCAGAAATCTGACTACCATTCCCCTCTCCCTCATCTGACACATTATCCCACCAACCTGTTAAATATCTCCCCATCTGTGCACTTCTCTCCACTTCCACCAACAAAAACCAGGGCCAGGCTCTCTGCTGTCCCTACCAAAACCACAGAGAGGACTGTCTTGAATCCACTCTGCCTGGACCTAACTGTTCTCCCACTGTGATCACAGGGACCCCGTCCAAGTGCATCTGTTCTGTCACTCCCCTGCCTAAAGGCCTGCATAGGCTTCCCATTGCTTTGAGGATGGAGATGAGAGTCCTCGTTGTGGTCTAAAGGCCAAGCCTAGTTGTGCCCCTCCCATGTTTGTCCCTGCCTATGTCCCTTTCCTCCTCTCACCATCCCTCACCCCTGCCCCTGTGCTTTTGGAGTTCCAGTCCCACTAGCCTGCTTTTCAGTCCCTTGAATGTGTGATGACCCCATCCGCCCCAGGACTCTGGTTCATGCTGTTCCCTCCTTCTGGTCCAGCTGTCTGCGAGCCACTCTCTTGCCCAGTTCTTAAAAGTCCCAGTGTGGTTTCTGCCACTGGCTTCCTGCTCTGCCTTGGCCCCCACCTTTTAGGAAGGGCTTCCCTAAGTGTCTCACAGCACTGCCAAGGCTGGGCAGGAGGCCAGAGTGCCCCACCATGGCCAAATGAGGGAGGTGGAGCCCGAGCTTCTAGCTGGGGAGCTATGACCAGCAAAACCACAGGAAGGCCGGGATGAGTGTCAAGGCAATAGCATCTAACATCCTGGCACAGCCCCTGTGTCTCTGCCCTCTCATTCTTAAAAGGCAGATGCTGGAAGCAGCTTATGACCCTGGAAATGGATTGTTCTAGGAATCTATTTTTTCCTTTGCCTGGCTTTCTAGGCACCGTCCCACTTCTGCTCACCCTATGAAGCTTGAATCAGCCACCGCTCACTCCCTCCGTCTCCATGTGGCTGCAGGTGGTGACCATCGTCCAGCTCATGACCCTGCCCTTAGAGCTACTCCTGGACCACCCAAGCCTGCTTCACAGATGCTCCAGAAGCACAGAAACCCTCTGGAAAGCGCCTCAGGGATCATGTGGTTCTAGCAATTGCAAACTCTGACTCCTGGGAGAAGGCGAGAATGAGAAGGAAGAGTGGACCCTGGACTCCCCCTTCCGCTCACTATCCCGTAGCTTCTGCAGAAGCTTTCCTTTCAAGAACGAGGTGAGTAGCTGAAGAGAAGTGTGAAAATCATCAAATGCTTCATTTTGCAGATGATGACACTACACTACTTAAATGTTTAAAAGTATTTAAATATTTGGCAGCGTTTAACCAAGCTGCCCAGTGACCCCCAGAGATGTGGTAACAAGAAGCTGGTTGTCAGGACTACCGTTCTTGTTCCTTACAACACCCTGCCGGTTGAGAAACAACACTCTAATTGACATTTGTGGGATGCTCTGTGGTTGGTAAAGCACTTCCAAAGTTTTGGTCTCTTTTGGTCTTTGCTTCAATTGGATACAAAGAGAATGTTCTTATTACTATTTCCACTTTAAATAAGAGAAGTACTCAGGGTGAGAAAGTGACTTGCCTAAGATCACACCGTTACCAAGAACCAACAGGAAAGAAATGAAAACAGGTGTTCAAACAAATATGCATACACACACGTTTATTGCAGCACTATTAGCGACCACCACAAGGGTGGAAACAACCAAATACCCACCAAGAAATGAATTGGTAAATTGCAGTATATACATATAATGGATTATTATTCGATGGTAAAAGTAGTACTGATATGTACACAAGTGTGGATGAACCTCAATAATATGATGCTAGGTGAAAGGAGACAGTCACAAAAGGTCACATATTATATGATCCCATTTATATGAAATATTCACAGGAGGTAAATCCATACAATTTACCAGAATGCAGGTTAGAGGTTCACAGGGGTAGAGGCAAGGGGAAAATGGGCAGAAACTGCTTAATGGGTATGGAGTCTTCTTTGGGGGCAGTAAAGCTGCACTGGAACTAGATAGATATGGTCATCACACATTATGAATGTACTAAATGTCACCGAGTTGTCACTTTAAAATGGTTAATTTTATGTAAACCTCCTTAATAAAATAAAATACAGTAGAACCTCTATAAGTTGACCACCCAAGGGACTGTAAGAAACTGGTCAACATACGAAGGTGGTCAACATAAGGAACTAGGCCGACTGTGTTGATACTTATGTGTGGAGCATGTCTGGTTTATGAAAATTTAAGTCAATTTAAGGAGGTGGTCAGTGTAGGGAGGTGGTTAACTATGGAGGTTCTACTGTAATTAAAAGAGGCAGACGCCAAATCCAAGCTCCTTCCCAACCTCACAGAGTTCAACCGCGATCAAAAGAAGCTGTGGACGCTCTGTCTGGCACTCCACAGTAAAGACACAAGTGAGAGAAATGTTTAAAAATGCAGATTTGGTTGCTGGGTCTACTTACAGTAAACTGTGGCCCTGTGGTAAAAGGATCAGGAAACGGGTTCATTGTATCAGCTGGGAATGTTTTTATCTTCAAAAAAGAAAAAGACAAGGGCGTTACTTTCAGATTAGAGAACAAAGTTTTGAATCATTGGCAGAGCACCTTTAAAAAGAACTGAAAGATCTGGAGCCCCACAGAGCCTTCGTCACTGTGTGGGGAACACTCAGAGGGCCGTTTGTGTCTATGTCTGCTGCTGGCCTGTAGGGACTGGAGTCAAAGGCATCACACCTGTCTGACCCTGGAACTCCCTCATCTGGGTCTGCTTGGGCCTTCCAGGTATGCTGGGTCCCAGGCCTTGACCCACAAGAGGTGACAATTAGGGTGGATAATAAGAGAAGACAGAGCTGCCCAGGGTGGCTTCTGATGGCTTCTCCATAGCTATGGGGAGTGGCCAAGAGGCTGCTGAGAGGTCACATCCCAGGGCATTATCTCTCATGGGGTACCAGGTCAGGGATGCTGGGGTAATTAAGCCAGAAGGTATTCCCTTGTCTAATCACTTGAGTTCTTGCACTCACTTCCTGTCCACTTTGGGCGATAGAGGGAGACCACAGGGAAACTACTGAGGCTTGCAAGAACCCTGTCCCATGGCCCCTGGGGACAGATGGCATGGTGTACACAGGTACCCATTGCTAGGGGTAACTACAACACGGAGCTACTCTCAAAGAGGCTGGTCTGTCATAGTGGCCAACAGACCCTTGGCTTCCATTTCTTTCTCTTTGGTCTCCTGGGAGCCTTGGGAAGTAGGAGGCTTATTTCTTCAAGCCAGTTGAGGGCATGCCAGGAAACCCAGGGGCCTGAGGACTCTGACTCTCACTCTGCCTGCACACCGACTGGTGGATCCATCCTGTGTCACCCGCTGGCAGAGGACAGCAGCCAAGACACCAAGGCCACCACTGCCCAGTGGCAGCAGGCTTTGTATCTCGAGAGTCTTGCCAATGGACACTGGGAGAGCTCCACCAATGCTCTTAATAGGAGGTTAAGAACACATTCGCCCAGACCCGCGTGCGCCAAACGGGTGCAGCAGGTCTCAACCCACGTGGGGAGTGTCCTTGCAAGGCACACTGACATGTCCAGCCCACGCCTGCTCCTCTCCCCCCACATCTCTTCCATCTCTTCAACCATCTCAAAATAGCCAGAATACAGATAAGACTCTCAGACCACCGTGAAGTACTGGGGAAATGCAGTTTATTATTACCATAAAGAAAGATAAAAGCAAACCTCAAAGAATTATGTTATACCTGCTGTAAAAAAGCAAATATATCCCGGCAGTTATGCTCTGGGCTGCTCAGGCTATGGCAAAGCATATTCTCTCTCGGCTGACAGCACTGTCAGCACAACCGTTTCAGGAAAGGAATAAAAGCCAAAGTTACAATATTTAGTACAGCAGGGTCTAGCCTCAAAAATAAAATACCTGACGCCAAAAGTTACATGTGTTCTCCAGAATAGTGACAGCCTGGAAACAAAGCCCGTATCCTGCAGTGAAGAATGTGTTAGTAAACGGTGGACCCTTTGACGGAATAAAAACAGTCATGGAATGTGGTGATGGGACAAGAGAGAAATCACACGGCACTAAGTGAAAAGAGCCAAACGGGAGACGATATGGCTACTATGCTTTCAGTATCTAAAATTACACATGAAATGAAAAAATAGAAGGAAGCATGCAAAAACTAAAACAAAAAAAATTGTGCTAGGTTGGGATTACAGGTGATTCCTTCCCCATCGTCAGGTAGCACTCCCGTCATAGCATTTGATAAATAGCAGGAGAAGGCAAATGACAATTTTTCACTTTCAATACCAATGCAATTTAAGAGTCTACCAAAGCATATATCTCTCGCTAGGAAAAGCATCTTTACTCATCGAAATTCTAGGCAAATGAACTCTTCCTGGGTCTTGAGACCTAAAGGCAAAGGGGTAGGATCATAGCCCTGGGTCCCAATTTGAGCAGGGCTGGCTGGACTCCAAACTCTCCATCCGTCCTGGGGTGAGAGCACCTGTCAGCCGGCTCTTCCGGAGGGCTGGCACTACCACACGCCCGTGGGCCTCCGCCTCGCCTGGTGGGCTCCTGCCCACCTCACCTCTCCTGGCCAGGCCCTTCTCCCTGCCAGGGTACCTACCAGCCTCGTTTTGATTGGAGGGTACATGCAAACTCCAGTGGTCTCTTCCTTCATGGGGAGAGAGAGTGGAGGAGAACAGCGAGAGTGGGCACAGTGGGGGTTGCTGGCGGGCTCTGCCTGCTCACGAGGAGAGGAGAGAAGGGGAGGAGGAGGTGGTGAGAGAGGGGGAGGAGGAAGAGGAGATAAGGGAGGGGAAAGAAGAGAAAGATAGCACAGTGCAAGACGGATCTGGCAATTCCAGACTCTTCTCAAGCCAGCCTCACCCACAGCCTGCTTCTAGCCCCTGGCCAGCTGGCTCCTGGCCCCCCCCCCCCAGCCTTCACTCCTCCTGTCTGGCCCTCATCTGTCTGAGCAGGGTGACACACCAAGACCCCATCCCGGGGCTGGCAGGTAGAGACCATCCCCTGTGGCAACTACACGAGGCGGGGGTGGCTTCCTGGCACGCTATTGGGGGTTCTGAAGCACTGCCCAGGCCAAGCCAGAAAGAGCGCCATGATGAATTAGTGATGTCAGCCATGGGAGTGATGTGAGGAGCGGCCACACAGTAGAAAGCGCTTTCCTCCTGAGCCAGGTGCCTTCCCGCACTCGGCGAAATGAGGGCACACGTTACAGCGTGCAGGGGAGTGATGCCGACAGATAGCACCAGGAAAGAAATGTATTGGGGGGAGGAACGTGTAGTCTAGGACTCCATCTGTTTAGCTCTTTGTTCTATGTTTGCAAAAAATAATACTGGCCTAGACCCACCTCCCAAATGCCCAGGCCTTGGCACCTTGTATTGGCACTGGGCACCTTGCTACTTAGCTGGAAAATATCAAGCAATGTGAGAAAACTGCCACACCATTTGGGAAACACTGGGATTCCCCCCCCCCCCCTGCAGCCTCGATGTGCTCAGCAGAGGTCCAACAGCTCATACTGGTGAGGATGAGGATGGTGAACAGAGGATGTTTGATGTTAGGACAGCAAGCTGCTGACAGGGTTAGTTTCAGTTTCAGGGAACGAATACACACATATTTTAGTTTAAGAGAATTTCCTTAAATAGTTGGCATCATCCTGCAGGGAAGAACAAAATACAGCCCCTGGGTAAGTTTCATTGAAAAATGATTGAGAAAATTGCAGGCCTCTTTGCCTCCTTAAATTGATCTAACTCTGTCCTCTTTAGAATTGCACAGTCCTGGACAATTTCCAAGGGCTTTTACAACCATTATCTCGCAATGATCTTCACAACAACCTTGTTTTACTATTCAAATTTAGGAGATGCAGAGATGGCTTTTGCAAAGTGGAAATCTGTGGTTCTAGACCCTCTGGTTGACTGTTTCTAAATTCATTCTTCAGAGATCAGCGATTCTATATTAGTCATCTGCAGTTAAGTTTTACCAGCCTACTTCAAATCCTCCCACTGCTCTCTGGAGTCCTCAGGACAAATCCTACCTGCTCTAAGGTAGTGTGTGAAGCTCAGATGGTTCCTACCAATGCCCCAGGGCATCCATGCTCTACTCAGAATCAACACTCTGGGGACCTCAGGCCTGTGCTCCTGCTTATAACAACAGGCATTGAATGTGTGTTTTTTTGAAGGAAATAAAATCTGGCATAAATGACCAAGAAACATAATCATACTGCCCAGAGGCCAAAATGTGTCCTGACTAGCAGGATCTCAATTGGAGACCATAATGAGTGGCTTAAGGCTTGGCCTTAATATCCCTGGGCCCCCCACACTCTGGACTTTTGGTAAATGAGAAGGAAATAACACACAAGATACTATTTTGAAACACCGTTTTATTCTCTCTCCTGGTATTTCCTTTCCTCCTTGGGTCCTTTCCACATCCAGGCAGCTATCTGCTTCTATATATACTTGGCTTTTGAGTTCAAAATCTGACTCTTGGGGGAACAGAAAGATTCTTGGCACAGATAAATGATGATGAAAATGTATAAGGCTTCTTCATCATCCAGATACGGAAAGGAGATTACTAGTCTGAAGGTAGGGGAGAAGAGTCAGAGGGAGAGGACGGAGGGGTAGACAAGAGTGGGTACTGAGTGAAGGTGCCCTGTGTACCTCTCTGCATGGGCTGCGAGGCAGGGTGACATTAAGGAAAGGTGGGGACCAGAGCTGAGGAGGTAGCAGCCCCAGAATGGCCCCAGGACAGAATGGTGTCCAACAGGTAGGGATTCACACATCCCAGCATGACAGTGATTTTCACACTCACCCAAAAGGGCCATGAAAGAAGCAAAGAGTATCCCAGGTATATCAGTAAACAGACGGCATCATGGACTAAGAGGCCTTCTCTCTACCTCCCTTGGGAGCAGAGATGAAACCACAAGGAGACAGAAGGGGCACCATGGAGCTGGGATTAAGCTTTAGCACTGCTGATAGAACAAGGTTCAAAATACAAACTAAGTTATTGAGCCTGGTGGGAACCCATTTCTTCTTTCTATGCCCTACACAGCCTTCCTTGGGTCAGGCCCATGTCCTTTCTGACACACAAACTTTGGACTAACATGCCATGGCCTAGAAGACACCTGGGTTTTGATTGGCTCAGCTTTGCAGTTGGGTGAAGTGTGGGGATCAGAGAAGGATAGGCCCAAAAGACAGAGTCAAGAACACAAAAGGCAGAGGTGTTTATGGTCTGTGTCACCTGGGGAGGGAAGCTGGCTTGGCAGACCTGGAGTAGAGGGGCAGGCTTCAGTTCCTAGGGTCAACTTTACTAACAAATGAATGTCCCTCCCCTCCCCTCCCCTTGCTCAGTCAACAGCAATATCTCATGCACCTGCTCACACTCACACCTCAAAGAAAATACCAGATGGAGAACAGGTGCTGTCCTGGCTCACTTGCCTCCTTTCCTTCCCAGCCTCATGGCCCACCTCTTGCATCCCGGGCAGAAACTCAAAAACTCAAATTATAAAAGCTGCTGCCTCATCTGTGAGCAGGAAGATGATGTTGAGCCGCGAAGGGTGCAAGGCGTAAGATCACTAAATCGATCTACCCAACAAAAAGAGTGGGGATTAGAAAAGGTTGGGCAAAGGAG
Source organism: Arctocebus calabarensis (assembly GCA_963573935.1). NCBI lineage: Eukaryota > Metazoa > Chordata > Mammalia > Primates > Lorisidae > Arctocebus > Arctocebus calabarensis. The sequence continues at coordinate 22,228 of CAUYON010055705.1, forward strand.
AGAGAAAATGCCACAAGAGCAGAGTTGAAGAGTGTTTTTGTGGCGCGTTTGAGAACAAAAGTCCTTGGAATCCTGCAGGATAAAAAGTGGAAAAGGAAGCAAACAGAGATTTGAGACTTATTACCAGGAGGTATTAGTTTACTTTTCTTTAATGTGTTTTTTTGAGAGCAGTCAATTGAAGATTAAACCTTTCTACTACTCTTCTGGCTTTTTCTATTATTCTACTGGCTCTTTGGACCGTGCCTCTTTGAAAACCATTCCACACAGTGACGGGGCCACAAGGACTACGCTAGCTTTGAAAGTGACTTGGTGGAACCTTGCTGAATGAAAGCAAGAAATCCTGGCCCTATTCCCCTGCTTCCAGCTCCCTGTCCTCCATACACTGGCCTGAGGACTGGAATAGTGATAAGGACCTTGCGAGTGTCAGCCACTAGGAGGTACAGGTTATGAGCCTGGGAGGTGACTGCCCAGAAAAAGTGTTACCCAAGGCGGGGTCATCCACTGTGTGGTGAGTATCCCCTGGAAATTGGACAGTAATCCTTCAAAGCTGCTTCCCCATCTGATGGGAAGGGCTCATGGGAAGTCCCAAAAGAGCGGTCCCAAAAGAACCATGCCTTGGCCAGGTACGGTGGCTCTTGCTTGTAATCCTAGCACTCTGGGAGGCCGAGGCAGGTGGATTGCTTGAGCTCAAGGGTTCAAGACCAGCCTGAGCAAGAGCAAGATCCTGTCTCTAGTAAAAAAAACTAGCCAGGCATCATAGCAGGTGCCTGTGGTCCCAGCTACTCAGAAGGCTAAGACAGGAGGATCTCTTGAGCCTAGGAGTTTGAGTTTGCTGTGAGCTATGATGCCATAGCACTCTACCTAGGGTGACAGAGTGAGACTGTTTCCAAACAAAAAAGATCCATGCCTGATCCAGGCTGAGTCTTTCAGACCAAGATTCCTGAGCACCTCCAGACTCATGCCCTTCATGCCTGTGGATCATGTGGCCGCGGGCTCTGACCAGCTCTGCTACTGCGGAACTGGCTAACAGGGAAGGAAAGACATATCCCTGGTTAGGCCACCAGGGCCTGGGATCCAGTCCTGGCTCTGACACAGTCTTGCCATGTGATCTGGGACAAGTGTCTAGGCCTCAGTTTCCCCATGTCTACATGAGGGACTGGATAAGATGGTCCCAGGTAAGTGTTCCAGCTCGCAGGCTGCGTCCAGGTAGTAGGAAGTCCTGGTCCCAAGTCAGGCATGGGGGCTGCCCTTGCCACGTTCTGGCAACGTCCTCCAGGAGCCCCTCTGCAGCTCTGTCCCATAGAGTCCAGGATGCTCAGCCACAGGGGCCTGGTGCTAACGTGCTGGTGTCGATGACCCTGACCAGTCCCAGACCCTAAGTCTACTTCCCCATTTACCCTCTGAGACACGGATCCTCCCCATCACCCCAACAATGAGGTGAGAGGGCTGGGCTCGCCTCTGACCCTGGCAGGAGGAAATGGAGGGAAGAGAAGAGACAGAGAAGTCGGCAGCTGGAGTCCCCTCTTCCTCTCTAGGGCCTTTGACACTCACAGAAACAGGAGTCTAAAGCCAAAGTAATGTTGAAACCAGTGGTTTTGAGGACAGCCCGGATGGAGCCAAAATGCCAGACCTCCATACTTTCTCCCTGAGGCCTGAGGATAGCCCTCATCCCTCAGACAGGTCGGGAATTCATCCTGGGCACACACAGTCACTGCCAGCCTTAGCTGCAAAGGGCGAGCTGGGCCCCGCACCGTGCGGGCAGCTCCGCGGTCCAGTGCCTTGGCAGAGCAGCACCTGAACCCTGTTTCGGAGCAAAGTCAGAGCTGCCACACAGATGAGGGCGGGGTGTCCTGGGGAGAGGGAATGAGCTTCTTGCTGCTGCCTGGGGCACACCCTGGGCTAGCCAAGCGTTACACCTGGGATGGGGGGGCCTCTGAGTTTGCCAGATGCTGTTTCCTTTCTAATCTCAGGTATGTTCAGACAAAGAAAAGATCATTTAAAATCTATAAGTAATAAAATCTACAAGCTTGGCCCTACAACACAGTGGTCTTAAAAGGAATCCCATCACTCCTGTCAAAGCCATGGTGTGCTTTTTTTTAGTACACTGACTCTAATTCTCAGATCCACCAAGACTTTTGATAAATACATGGTACCTTGTTCATGCTGTGCTTTCTACCTGGAATGCCTTGGTCCACCTTCCTCACCTACTGAGATTCCTATTCATACTTAAAAACCCTGATATCATGAGCCTTCCTTCCCCCAGTCCTCCCAGACAGGGTTAGACACTGGGTCCCACAGAAGCGGCAGTTCATATAGCCTCTCTTGTGGCAAATTTCGGCAGCCTGGAAGTTGCTCACAAGCCTAACTCAGAGGGACCTTCCTTCACTGGTTTCTATTCCTGCCAGGTATGTTTCTTCAGCATGGCCCTGGGAGCTGAGACTTCTCCTCCTTCATAGGCTCTCAGATTGTACTGCAGAGGTCTGCAGGTCCCTTTGGAGGATACTGTCCTCCAGCTGGACTGGATGTCCTCAGACTGCTGCTCAGGCTTCTGCCTCCCACAAGAAGGCCTTCCTGGGATGTAAGGCTTCAGTTGGGATACTGATGTGGCACCAGGCCAGGCCACCTAACTTCCTGTCCCTTTGTTCTGCCCACCCCCTCCAAGTCTGGGGAGGGCTTTAAATGCACCCATTCCCCTAAGCTTTGCCTTTTTCCTGAAGAGGAGACCAGATGAGCCAGTGAGATGCAGAGAGCATCAGGAGAGGAGCCAGGGCACCTGGTGCCAGCTCCAGCTTGGCGCCTGTGTGATGACCCAATGTGGGGATTCAGTTTCCCATCTGTGCAAAGGGGTGATGAGGTGATGCAGAAAGGGCCTCTGTCTCTGAGTCCCCCTGTTTGAAAGGCAGGAGAGAAGGGCTCTTCCGTCTGCGAGCAGTCTTGGCAAGCTGTCTAACAAGAAGCCCATGAATAACTCTGCTGCGTTTACTTGAACATGGGAGGGAGGTGACTCTGGGATTCCCAGAGCAGGTGTCACCCTGCTCAGTTCTCAGCTGTGTATCCAGAGCTGCTGCCTTGAATCTCTCAGACTGTACTGACTCCCCAGATGAGATGGACAATTACATAAAGCATTTCCATATGCCAGCTGTCCAGGATCAGTGAGAACTCCGAAAGCCTGCACGGCACTTGGCCCCATCTGTCCTCTTTTGAAAGCCTTCCATGATGCTTCCCACCCACCACACTCCTCCAGGAAGCCATCCCTGAATGACTCCCACTTCTGGCTTCTCCCTGAGCATTTTCTGGGAAGCTGTTGTTTATCTGTGGCCGCTTATCAACCTGATTTCCCCTCCGGCCTCAGCTGCCCTCTCTATCCCCAGAGCCTAGCACACAGCCAGGCACACAGCTGACTCTCAGGAGTCTCGGCTTGAAATCTGACTCAGTCCAAATATGTGGACCGTGATGTATGCTCAGGTACACTCAGGTATTAGGCTGAGCCCAGCCAGAGACACAGCCGAGTTTGCCTGGGTCATCTAATTAGGAACACCTGAACATCTTTGTGGTGGCTTCTATGCTCAAAGGACTCTCTCTTGCTCTCATGTGATCCTTACAGTCCTCCTGCGAGGCAGGGCAAACAATGACATCCTTAAAGAAGATGGGGTAGTGACTGTCCACTGACAAGGCTCTTAAAAAGGGAGCAGAGATTGGAGCCAGGGCTAGCCTGTGTGACTCCTGGTCTGGTGTTCTGTCCCCTAAAAAGCGTTTCTCACCAGCAGAAGTCCCATGAGGGCCCCCATTCCTGAAGGGAGACCTGTATGTTGCAGCCCGGAACCTAGTTAAGCCGGGCCCAAGACCTGGTCAGTTCCGGGCCCTAACACCTGTATGCAGAGAATTGATGATGACAGGAAGCACAAGGGCCCCGGGAAGCCGGAGTGCAGCCTCGAGCCAGGGCCCCAGACAGACAGATCACTTGAAGCAGCAGCAGGAGATGCCTCGTGGGTGGGCATGCAGGGCGCAGCCCAGGAAGCTGAGAAGCAGAGACCGGAGCACCGAGGAGGCCTCTAATACTGGAGGGGCAGCAGATAGGTGGGGCCCGACCCCAGCAATCACCCTTGGAGAAGAGGGAGCACCCCTTCTCTCCTCAAGGGCTCTGAGCAGCAGCAGGCGGAGGGTAAGGGGAACCGATAATGCCTGAACCCTGGATGAAAGCTGATCCCTGAGCCTCCAGGACTAGAGGAAGAGCCTTCTCAACAGCAATGCCCACCTCTGTCCATCCATCCCACTGCCAAGATGTTTCTGTGGTCTGTGGCTTTTCTGGTTTTAGCAAAATAGGAAGTTTACCAGAGGAGTGGCTTCTGTGAAATCCATCAGAAGGTCACCTGGCTCCAAGGTAAAGGCGCCTCCTCGGTCAGAGGGGCTCTAGGAAGGCAGACAAAAATACCCCAGTTAGTGATGGCACTGAATTGACCACGGAATTCTCCAGAGAAGACAGAGGTTCCCAACACTGAACTCATCAGCACACCAATCCCCTCCTGTGCCCCTGAGCTCAACAGTGTACAAAATGTTGAGACTGAATCCCAATTTTTCCGGAAAATATCATAAGAGAAGAAGTAGGCTTAGGGTTAGGGAACTATCCTTTTTAAAGCTGAAAACAACTGTTCTTCTGTATGCTAGGTGCTCTTTCACTTTTTGGGTAGGGAAAACACTTTAAAGAGTCCTCTGAATGTATAAAGAGAAAGGAAAGACTTTGGGCTCCAGCAGGAGTTTCTGTTGGCCTTCAGACGCCAAACCGATATGCACAAAAAGAGGGAAGCTCTTCAGGGTAGCTGGGCGGAACCTTGAAAATTATTTCTTGGTTTTGGAAAACATTTTGTCTTTCTGCTCTGGGGTCTGAGTGGAATGGTCAGCTGTTGAGGCAGAAAAAAAATGAGCCCTGTCAACTTGGCACAAGCAGGGCTCCGTGGAGAGAGACGGCCAGGAGAGGGAGCCCTGTGGCCTTCGGATGCAAGCTGCCTCATTCCCCCCCCCCCCCAATTCCTTCCGGTCTTGTAAATGTTTCAGCCTGGTTTTAACACAGTATGGGAAATACAGTAGAAACCTGAGCCTGCACTTGGGACAAGGCTGTCGAGGGGACTCCCCACAGAGGAGGACAATCTGACCTGAGATGCCAGGAGGTGGCCTACAGAGGAGTGGAGGGCCTCAGTCTGGACCAGTCTCTCTCTGAGGAGGCCCGAGGGTTCCTGTGAGGAGTGCAGAGGTATTTCCAGGGATAGCCGGGGAAGGGACCAGGGCAAACACTGCCCTTGGTTTTGCAGGAGAGGGTGGGCCTGTGACTATTTATCTGGTGCCAGGAACTGTACTTCCTGAAGCTGTAGAAGCCCTAGGCATCCTGTTTACACGAGTACTTTAACCTCCACTGGACCTGATGCTGGCCCATGAGCTGGGCAAGGTAGCAGATCTTATTCCTGTTTTCAGGAGGAAGAAACTGAGGCTTGAAGAAATGAAGGCGTGGGAAGCTCTCTTTGAGCATGAGATGGAACAGAGACCCCTCTCAGAGGCCTGCAGGGGGACCCCACCTCCAAGCATAAAGGAGAACCTTGAGTCCCTTCAGGGGAAGTTCTGGGCACCTGACTGGCTTTGAAAAGTGAAAGAGCCACCTGAGAGAATAGTCGCCCTCCGAGCAAGCCAGAGTCACAGGTGCTTTGGTTCCCTAGGAAACTAAAAGATGACATCTTCATATACATTCTGGAGTTGTTTCTCAGAAATCCCCACCAGATGGAAAATGCAGATAAGGGGGGAACTGGGGAATTGAACTCTGACCACAATTCTTTGTTCTAAGCCCTAAGGGACCTGCCTGGTGAGCAAGTCACATCTATCTTAACATTCCTTTCAGCTAATCCAGGAATCTCTGAATCCACCAATGACCTGATGACCCCTGGCCTTTTGGAGCCAGGCCAATATGTAACCTCCAGGTATTGATTTATAATTCTGCCTGCCTGAAATGTACCCCTGCCTTTAAAAACCCTAGCTTGAAAGCCATCAGGGAATTCAGGTCTTAAGCTTGTCCTCCTTGAGTGGCGCCAATGCAATAAAAAGGCCTCTCTCGCTACAACTCTCTGCTTCAGTGTCTGGCTTTGCTGTGCCCTAGTCTGATTCAGTGACAAGCAGTCACAAGACACGTGAACAAATCAGGCTCTGGAGCTCTGGTGAACCTCCACGGCACCTGCCCCATGCACAGACCAAAACAGCCTCCTGCACGCCCTTAGGTAGCAATCAGTTTGACCATATTCGGACCAATTACCAAGGAGTGACTCAAGGGAAACTAAGAAAAATATCTTGGGTCAGACCTTTGTCACAGTCCATTCCGATCCCCGGCAATTTCCTGAAATTTCAAGCTGGCAAATGGAATAATACTTCCTATTTTCAAACTGTTAACACAGGTGATCTAATCTAAGGAATGGGATGGGGACATATCGTTTTTATTCTACAAATTTTCCATTATGGTGGTGAGAGGACGTTCCTCACTTTCTGTCTTCACAGTGGACTAATAGCTTATGGACGGATGATAGTCTGAGTGCTCTCAAAAATCTCTGAAATTGCAATTAAACTACAAAGAACATGGTTTTATATTTTACTGTGTCTCTCATAAATGGCTTATATTTGGGGGACGAGCTATATAAAAACATGTTCTGGTGGTTGTTGCTGTTGTTTTACGAGGGCACACCATCGATTATGCAAAGTTTACATGCACGCACCAGATGCCACGCAGCAGATTGATAGAATTCCCAGCAAGTGCAGCTACTTTCCCGGGGTTTCCCTCCCCGCCTCCATACCTTGGCCCCTGGAGACAGCTGGCCTTTGCCTTCTGATGACTGGGATGAGCTGACTTTCTGGACCTTGGGGGATGCCAATGGCACTGAGACTTGTGTGGCCGCCGTTGTGGTGTTTGTGGTTGTAGGTGTAGTCACTCCCACTGCCTCTGCCAGGTCTGGAGGGAGGTCATCTTCATCACTGCGGTTACTAAAAGCACATGAAGCTCTGCTCATTACAATAATAAACAGGCTGTGAGGAGTGCAGGGAGGGTGGGTGGGCCGGGGACACCCCGAACAGATGTCCACCAGATGTCCAGCTTGCAAGACCCAATACCCTGATTTTTTTGCCAAAGCAAATTTGGGCTGGATTTTCTGTCATTTGTCAGGGGCTATTTTGTGTGTGGTTTTAGTGATAAAATACACACAACACACTAATTTAATCATTTGTAAGTGTATAATTCAGTGGCATTAAATGCATTTATAATGTTGTGCAACCATCACCGCTATCTACCAACTTTTTCATCAACACTAATAGAAACTGCATTGTTACTAAACAACAATTCCCCAAGGCCCCCTCCCTGCAGCCTTGATAACATCCAGTCTCAGTGAATTTGTCTATTCTGGGAACCTTGTATAATTGGAATCACATAATATATGTCTATCTTTCTGTGTCTGATTTATTTCATTCATCATAATGTTTTTAAGTCCATCCACGTTGTAGCATATATCAAAATTTCATTCCCGGCCAGACACAACAGCTCAGTCTTGTAATCCTAGCACTTTGGGAGGCCGAGGCAGGAGGATTGTTTGAGCCCAGGAACTTATGAAAGGCCTGGGACACAATTACTTGCACAATATCACACCACTGCCCACTCCTGTCTGGACAACAGAGACTGACACTATCTCTAAAAAAAAATTTTTTTTTTTAAATTTCAGTACTTTTTAAATTTAAAAATATTTTATCGGGGGCTCATGCCTGTAATCCTGGCACTCTGGGAGGCTCAGGCAGGTGGATTGCTTGAGCTCACGAGTTTGAGACCAACCTGAGAAAGAGCAAGACCCTTTCTCTACTAAAAAAAAGAAAACCTAGTCAGGCATTGTGGTGGGCACCTGTAGTCCCAGGCACTTGGGAAGTTGAGGCAAAATAATCGCTTGAGCCCAAGAGTTTGAGGCTGCTATGAACTATAATGACACCACACCAGGGCACTCAACTTAGGGTGACTAAGTGAGGATCTGTCTCAATAAATAAATAAATAAACAATATATTCTATTGAATAGATATACCATATTTTGTTCATCTGTTCATCCACTGGACAAAGGTTGTTTCCACCTTTTGGCTATTTCGAATAACACTATTATGAACACCAGAGTACAAATACCTCTTTGACTCTTTGCTTTGAGGGTGGCGTTAAAGACCCCTGGCACTAAGGATCTCCTGTGTGGAACTTCTTAGAGCCATACTGGCACCAGGTTGTGTTTTAGAAATGATGGATGAGCACAAGATGTAGAAAAAAGGCCCACCAAAGGAAGGCACCAGTGTGGCCTCTGCAGGGTCCCTAATAAGGGCTTCAACATGACACTGGGCCTTGTGGGAAACGTGTGGCCACAGGACACAACTGCAGAGTGGAAGGGTCTCACTAAGGAGGGCCTTGGGGATCCCAGATCATCCTGTGTATGCAAAAGACTCCATAGGAGGATTTAGGATTCATAACTGAAAAGGGAGATAGGTGAAGTTTGAACAAATACGTGGAAAAGTTAATGACGCCAAGTACGTGGATCCACGTGCTGGTGGAGCAGTTACAGACACATTTACCCACTTAGTCTTCATGCCCACTCTGTATGTTATGATCTCCATTTTTCAGAGAACCAGATGATAGTCAGTGGCTGACTGTGACATTACTTGCTCAAGGTCACATAGTTGGTTAAGTGAAGCGGGATGACAATATCTTTTTACCTCATTAAAAAAAAAATGTGTCAGTCTTAAATGGATATTTATTATTTAGTTTTATATAAAAGGCCATTTTAAAAACAGCTCATTTACCACAATAGGAAGGCAACTGATACTGTCTAAAGTTGAAAAAGACCCCAAATTCTTAATGGTTTTTATAAACTTTTGTCTTAACTTAGATCTCGTGGCAAAGAACCATATTTAAAATTCAGTAAGCCTTCTAATTTTACCTCAGTGTCTAGGGTAAATTCATAAAACACCATTTTAATGAATAGAATTTTATGTAGAAAATGATCATGGCTTTGAAGTTATCTCTTCCTATTTTAACAATATGTATGCATAGAAACATATCTAATGTATTAGCCATCAACTGTGAACATCGGTTGCTTTTGATGGTATAGTTCTGGGGAATTGGTTTCTTTTCGCTTTGAACTTTTCTGTCTTGCCTCTTGAGGTTTTTTTTAGACTTTTACACTATTTTTAAATAAGTAGTAAAGTTATATTTGCAGGAAATAATAAAATAGCTCATCATTCTCTAAACATACTAACTAGTTCTAATATAAAAATGCCACTTTTCCTTGCCTTGAACTCTCTGCAGAGTTCTTCAGCTTCTCCCTTCTTTCTGGAATGCAGCAGCCCCCCATTTCTTCCCTGTTGTATTTCTAGGAAAGAATGTGGCTAAGGGTTTTGTTTGTATCCTTAAAAACAGCAGTTTGCAAAGTTGTTCAGAGCACCTGAGTGTGACGATGTTCTTGGTGGAGCAACCTAACATCTAAATACACATCATTGGGGCCTAGGAACTAGGAAATGTTACAGCAGCCAAAAGGGTTGTATGGGTACACATGTCTGCATCTCAAAAACTGATGACGCAGAAAATATTTACATAAAAGCAGAAATCTAGAAATCTGAGTTTTCCCAGCCATACTCTTTGACCATGTGTTTATTACCCTTAATCTATGAGTTAAAGAGATGGGCAAATGAGTAGTAAACCAGTTTAAGGACTCAAGAACTCTTTGTGGGACAAAAATTTAATCCTGGGAAAATCTCGTTTTAAATTTTGCTATTTTCTACTAATGCCACCATTCTTTGATTTTTGCGGAATACTTTGGGGCAGTTTAAGAAATATATACACGAAGTTAGAGGTTTGAAAAGGTGTTTTTGTTGTTGTTGTTGTTTGAGACTAAGTCTAACTCTGCTGCCCAGGCTAGAGTGCTGTGGTGTCAGCCCAGCTCACGGCAACCTCAAACTCTTGGGTTCAAGTGATCCACCTGCCTTGGCCTCTTGAGTAGCTGGAACTACAGTCGCCCACCACAATGCCCTGGCTAATTCTTCTGTTTTTAGTAGAGATGGGGTCTCGCTCTTGCTCAGGCTGGTCTCAAACTCCTGAGCCTATCCTCCACCTCGCCTCCCAGGGTGCTAGGATTACAGGCATGAGCTACCGTCTGAAAAGGGTTTTTTTTTTTTGAGACAGAGCCTTAAGCTGTACAGGCTGTGGCATCACAGCTCACAGCAACCTCCAATTCCTGGGCTCAAGGGCGTCTCCTGCCTCCGCCTCCCAAGTAGCTGGGACTACAGGCGCCCACCACAACGCCTGGCTATTTTTTGGTTGCAGCCGTCATTGTTGTTTGGCGGGCCTGGGCTGGATTCGAACCTGCCAGCTCAGGTGTACATGGCTGGCGCCTTAGCCCATTGAGCCATAGGCGCTGAGCCTGAAAAGGGTTTTAAGAGCCAATTTGGTGAGTTAGTGAAATTTTCTTTCCTTCCAGGTCACATGTCAGTCAGTTATTGTCTCAAACATGATTACATAAGTGCTGATAAAATTTTGAGTTTCAAAAGGTAAGAGGAAAGGCGAGTTCTGCCAGTTTCATCCTCGGGGGAAACAGATTTTTGTGGTTTAATTTGTTCCCCAGGGAGCATTAGGACTGTTAATTATTTGAACCTTCCTCATTTTAGCTTTCCTAGGAAATGCAGCTGCTATCTTGTCCAGAAGCTTCTATTGAGGCTAATAAGGTGGGATGTGTCTGCCCTCAAAACCCCCATGCCTGGCTCGGCGCCTGTGGCTCAACGGGCTAAGGCACCATCCACGTACACCTGAGCTGGCGGGTTCGAATCCAGCCCAGGCCCACCAAACAACAATGACGGCTGCAACCAAAAAAAAATGGCCGAGTGCTGTGGCTGGCACCTGTGGTCCCAGCTACTTGGGAGGCGGAGGCAAGAGACTCGCTTGAGCCCAGGAATTGGAGGTTGCTGTGAGCTGTGATGTCACTGCACTCTATCCAGGGTGACAGCTTGAGGCTCTGTCTCAAAAAAAAAAAAAAATACCCATGCCTGCCTCTTCTGCTTTTCACAGGTTCAAATGGTGGACTGAGACGGCTGTTTGAGAAATGCACCTGGAGTCACGTTCCCTGTCCCGCATTTTGCACTCTGGGTACTCCCTAAACTCAAACTTTTTTCAGAAGCTTCTGGTTATAGTGATTAAGGAGGGGGAACTCATCTTATTGGCCACACTCCTTTTTAGGGACTTTACACATGGTCTCAGGTTAAACTTCACAAAAGGCCTCTGAGAGAGCTATTATCTCACCCACATCACAGAAAAAGAAAGAGAGGCTCAAAGAGTGATCTTCCCAAGACCTCACAGCCGAAACTAGCTGGGGCCCTAACAGGAGCCTTTCCAACTCCAGAGCTCTCATGCTTTCTACTTCGCCCACAGGCCCCCCTGCAGCTCTCTGACCAATGACACATCAGACACAGAACCAGAGGCACAGCCAAGATCAAGAAATGGGAACTACCACCCGGACTGGCACAACTATTACTAATACCACCACCACCCTTCCAACTGACTGCATTTAACTGTCTTCTTAGGATTATTTGTGACTCTGACTTTTCCTCCAATAAACTGTCTTTGAATGGAAATTGTCGAAGTCACTTCACTATTCCCTGACAATGCCTACAACAGTCTAGTGCACACAGTAGCCAAGAGACTTTCGTTAAGCCCAATAGAACTAGACAGGCCCCAGTGGCTCTCGGATCCTTTGGGGAAAAGGCTCTTCCTACAGATCTCAGAGCTCAGTGATTAGTTTAAGCTCTGTTGACAGATTGTGCAACCATTTCTCTAATAGGCTGTGGAAGGCAGTTTCTGATGCAGTCCACAATGCTCCCAGACCTGGTATGTGTGGCCCTGTGTAATCCTCTCCTTCAGTGTGTGCTGGTCATAGAAACTCACTTCTTCTTTTTTTTTTTTTTTGAGACAGAGCCTCAAGCTGTCGCCCTGGGTAGAGTGCTGTGGCATCACAGCTCACAGCAACCTCCAATTCCTGGGCTCAAGCGAGTCTCCTGCCTCTGCCTCCCAAGTAGCTGGGACTACAGGCGCCTGCCACAACGCCCGGCTATTTTTGTTTG
>CAUYON010055706.1:0-13017 GCA_963573935.1 Arctocebus calabarensis
CTATTTGCAGCCCAACATCTGACCCACAGGAGAAAATTCTGTGAACTTGTTCTGTTCTATCAGCAACATCAATCAGGGACAGGGCTGGAACTGAGTGAATTGCCCCAGCCCCTATCAAGTACCCAGGTTGTCAGGCCTCACCTCCCCCTGCCAAACAGTGACAGAGTCTGGCAGACTGGCTGAGGAGCCACAGACCCTCCCTGTGACCCAAGCAGGCACAAACCTCTGGAGCATCTGCTCATTGGAGGGAACTGGATCACAGCCCTGCAGGGTTACCAGAGAGGTGTGACAGAGAGGCAAGTTGAGGAAGGAGACATCAACCTCCCCAGACTAATTTACTTGCTGGGGGGGGGGGGGAGGGCCTCCTGAGCTCACAGAACACCAGAACGAGTTATACTAGAATTGCCAGCAAACTCCTGCTATCTAGTTACCAGAGATTTTTCAACTCTTTTATTTGAGGCGGGTGCTGGCTGGAACAATTGATTAGGACCTCTTCAAATGGGCCAATCACACGAAGACTTTCCAAAGTGGTACCCTGGGTGTGTGGTAGTGGGAAGGTTTGATTTTCCTTTTCCAATTGTTGTCTCTGGGGGGCGGGGTGACTAAACTGCTAGTATTTCTCCACAGCTCAGACTCCAACACAGAGTAGCTGATTCTCTAGGGTAACACAGAGACCAGCTGAAAATAAGACACAGCCATGTAACCCCACCACACCAAGAAGGCCCCCATTTTTGCAGTCAGTAGCACTATACAGGTCCTTGGCAAAACTCTAGGGGGAAAGGTATAGACACCAGTCCCAGCTTTCAGGCAAAGGACTGGTCAAGCAGTACTCCAAGAACCCCCAACCCAACTTATCCTCATCTACTCATCCAGCCAAACGGTGCAAAATAATCATGGGGCAGAAGCAGTGGAAAAGCTCTGGAAACATGAACAACCAGAGTAGATCAACCCCCCCCCCAAGGAACAATTTGGCAGACACAAATGATGATCCTATGCATAAACAGATGGCTGAGATGTCAGAAATCTAATTCAGAATTTGGATTGCAAACAAGATCAATAAAATGGAGGAAAAGTTGGAATTAGAAATTCTGGGAGCATTTCAAAAATTGTCTGAAGAAGTCAAGGAATTCAAAGATCAAATGACCAAAGATTTTGACACATTGAGACAACAAGTTGCAGGCCTTAAAGATCTGAGAAACACAGTAGAATCCCTCAGTAACAGAATGGAGCAAGCAGAAGAAAGGATTTCTGACATCGAAGACAAAGCTTTCAAACATTCCCAAACCTACAAAGAGGAAGAGAAATGGAAGGCAAAAACAGATCATTCTCTCAGACAGCTCTGGGATAACTAAAAGAAAACCAATATTCGCCTTATAGGGATACCTGAAAACAATGAAGTAGCACCACAAGGCACAGAGTCTCTTCTTCATGAGATTATGAAAGAGAATATCTCAGACATGCCAAGAGATTCTGAAATTCAGATAGTAGACAGTTTCAGAACCCCAGCACGACTCAACCTGAATAAGACATCCCCAAGGCACATCATAATTAAGTTCACTAAAGCTAAAATGAAAGAGAAAATTCTGAAAGCAACCAGACACAAGAAATCCATTACCTACAAGGGGAAGAATATTAGAATAACTGCAGATCTCTCTGATCAAACCTTTCAAGCTAGAAGAGGGTAGTCATCGACTTTTAATCTCCTAATTTATGATAAAGAAATTAAATACTTTAATGACATCCACATGTTGAAGAAATTTGCTATAACTAAACCAACTCTCCAGGATATTCTCAAATGTATCCTCCATAATGACCAGCATAATGCTCCACCATAAAAGTTTTCTCATCCAGAAACTTCTTACCAAATTCCAACTTCCACAGCAACAAAAGGATTAAAAATGTCCACTAGAATTTCTACAGATTTATCAATATTTTCAATTAATGTGAATGGTTTAAATTGTCCTCTAAAGAGACATAGGTTGGCTGACCAGATACAAAAACTCAGGCCAGATATATGCTGGATACAAGAATCTCATCTTACCTTAAAAGATAAATATAGACTCAAGGTGAAGGGATAGTCATCTGTATTCCAGGCAAATGGAAAACAGAAAAAAGCAGGTGTTGCAATCTTATTTGCAGATACAATAGGCTTTAAACCAACCAAAAATAAGGAAGAATAAGGTTGGTCATTACATATTTGTTAAAGGTAATACTCAATATGATGAGATTTCAATTATTAACATTTATGCACCCAACCAGAATGCACCTCAATTTATAAGAAAAGCTCTAATAGACATGAGTAACTTGATTTCCTCCAGCTTCATAGTAGTTGGACATTTTAATACTCCTTTAGCAGTGTTGAATAGATCCTCCAATAAGAAGCTAAGTAAATAAATTTTAGATTTAAACGTAAGCATTCAACAACTGGATTTAACAGACATCTACAGAACATTTCATCCTAATAAAATTGAATACACATTCTTCTCATCACCCCATGGAGCATACTCCAAAATTGATCACATCTTAGATCACAAGTCTAACCTCGGCAAATTTAAAAGAACAGAAATTATTCCCTGCATCATCTTGGACCACCATGGAATAAAAGTTAAACTCAACAATAATAGGAATCTGCATACTCAAACAAAAACATGGATGCTAAATAACTTTATGCTGAATGATAGATGGGTCATAGACAAGATTAAGAAGGAAATCACCAAATTTTTGAAACAAAACAACAATGAAGATATGAATTATCAGAACCTCTGGGATACTGCAAAGGCAGTTCTAAGAAGAAAGTTTATAGCATTGCAAGCCTTCCTCAAGAAAACAGACAGACAGGAAGTTAACAACTTAATGGGACCCCTCAAGTAGCTGGAAAAGGAAGAACATTCCAACCCCAAACCCAGCAGAAGAAAATAAATAACCAAAATCCAGGCAGAATTAAATGAATTTGAAAACAAAAGAATTATACAATACGTCAATAAATCAAAAAGTTGTTTCTTTGAAAAGGTCAATAAAATAGATAAGCCTTTGGCTAACCTAATCAGGAAAAAAGAGTAAAATCTCTAATTTCATCAATCAGAAATTGTAAAGATGAAATAACAACAGACCCCTCAGAAAGTAAAAAAATCCTTAACGAATATTACAAGAAACTTTACTCTCAGAAACATGAAAATCTGAAGGAAATTGACCAATACTTGGAAGCACGCCACCTTCCTAAACTTAACCCAGAATGAAATGGAAATGTTGAACAGGCCGATACCAAGTTCTGAAATATCATCAACTATACAAAATCTCCCCCCCAAAAAAAGACCAGATGGCTTCACATCAGAGTTCTACCAAACTTTTAAAGAGGAACTAGTACCCATATTACTCAACCTTTTCCAAAATATAGAAAAAGAGGGAATACTACACAACACATTCTATGAAGCGAACATCACCTTGATCCCTAAACCAGAGAAAGACCCAACAAGAAAACAAAACTACAGACCAATATCATTAATGAGTATTGATGCAAAAAATATGCAATAAGATTCTAACAAACAGAATTCAGCAACACGTCAAACAAATTATACTCCGCGACCAAGTGGGCTTTATCCCAGGATCTCAAGGCTGGTTCAATATACGTAAATCCATAAATGTAATTCAGCACATAAACAAATTAAAAAATAAAGACCATATGATTCTCTCAATTAATGCAGAAAAAGCCTTTGATAATATCCAGCATCCCTTCATGATCAGAACACTTAAGGAAATTGGTATAAAAGGACATTTCTTAAACTAATACAGGCCATCTACAGCAAACCCACAGCCAATATCATATTGAATGGGGTCAAATTGAAATCATTTCCACTTAGATCAGGAACCAGGCAAGGCTGCCCATTGTCTCCATTGCTCTTCAACATTGTAATGGAAGTGTTAACCATTGCAATTAGGGAAGAAAAGGCAATCAAGGGTATCCACATAGGGTCAGAAGAGATTAAACTTTCACTCTTCGCAGATGATACAATTGTATATCTGGAAAATACCAGGGATTCTTCTACGAAACTTTTAGAAGTGATCAAGGAATATAGCAATGTCTCAGGCTACAAAATCAACACTCATAACCTGTAGCCTTTATATATACTAATAATAGTCAAGTTGAAAAAACAGTCAAGGACTCTATCCCTTTCACAGTAGTACCAAAGAAAATGAAATATTTGGGAGTTTATCTAACAAAGGATGTGAAAGATCTTTATAAAGAGACCTATGAAACTCTAAGAAAAGAAACAGCTGAAAATGTCAACAAATGGAAAAACATACCTTACTCATGGCTGGGAAGAATCAACATTGTTAAAATGTCCATACTACCCAAAGCAATATACAATTTTAATGCAATTCCTGTTAAAGGTCCTTTGTCATATTTTAAAGACCTCAAAAAAATAATACTTCGTTTTATATGGAATGATAAAAAGCCTCGAATAGCCAAGACATAACTCAAATAAAAACAGAGCAGGAGGAATAATGCTACCAGACCTGAGACTGTACTATAAATTGATAGTGATCGAAACAGCATGGTACTGGCACAAAAACAGTGAGATAGATGTATGGGACAGAATAGAGGACCAAGAGATGAACTCAGCTACTTACCGCTTTTTGATCTTTGACAAGCCAATTAAAAACATTCAGTGGGGTAAAGATTCCCTATTTAACAAATGGTGCTGGGTGAACTGGCTGGTGACCTGTAGAAGTCTGACACTGGACCCATACCTTTCACCATTAACCAAGATAGACTCTCACTGGATCAAAGATTTAAACTTAAGACATGAAACTATAAAAATACTAGAAGAAAGTGCAGGGAAAACTCTTGAAGGAATCAGCCTGGGTTAATTTTTTATGAGGAGGACTCCCCAGGCAATTGAAAGAGTATCAAAAATACACTACCGGGACCTGATCAAACTAAAAAGTTTCTGCACTGCTACACAGTAAGTGTAGCAGGCAGACAGCCCTCAGAATGGGAGAAAATATTTGCAGGTTATGCCTCCAACAAAGAGTTAATAACCAGAATCCACACAGAACTCAAACATATTAGCAACAAAAGGACAAGTGATCCCATCTCAGGGTTGGCAAAGGACTTGAAGAGAAACTTCTCCAAAGAAGACAGGGACACGGCCTATAGGCACATGGAAAAAATGCTCACCATCCTTAATCATCAGAGAAATGCAAACCAAAACTACTTTAAGATATCATCTAACTCCAGTAAGATTAGCCCACATAACAAAATCCCCAAACCAGAGACATTGGCATGAATGTGGAGAAAAGGGAACACTTCTACATTGCTGGTGGGAATGCAAACTAATATTTTCCTTTTGGAAGGATGTTTGGAGAATACTTAGAGATCTAAAAATAGACCTGCCATTCGATCCTATAATTCCTTTACTAGATACATATCCAGAAGACCAAACATCACATCATAATAAAGATATCTGTACCAGAATGTTTATTGTAGCCCAATTTATAATTGCTAAGTCATGGAAGAAGCCCAAGTGCCCATCAACACATGAATGGATTAATAAATTGTGGTACATGTATACCATGGAATATTATGCAGCCTTAAAGAAAGATGGAGCCTTAACCTCTTTCATGTTTACATGGATGGAGCTGGAACATATTCTTCTTAGCAAAGTATCTCAAGAATGGAAGAAAAAGTATCCAATGTATTCAGCCCTACTATGAAGCTAATTTATAAGTTTCATATGAAGGCTATAACCCAACTATAGCACAAGAACATGGGGAAAGGGGCAAGGGAGAGGAGGGGATAGGGGAGGTTGGAGTGGAGGGAGGGTAATTGGTGGGGCCACACCTATGGTGCATCTTAGAAGTGTACAGGCAAAACTTACTAAATGCAAAATACAAATGTCTTCATATAGTGATTAAAAGGCCATGAAGGCTATGTTAAACAGTTTGATGAAAATATTTCAGATTGTATATGAAGTCAGCACATTGTGCCCTATTACTGCACTAATGTACACAATTATGATTTAATAATAAAAAATAAATTTAAAAATAATAAGTTAAGACAATGAATATAGGTAAAAACACCTGGTAAATTCACATGCCTAACATGTGAATTTCAAACTGGTAAGTTCACATAAAAACTAGAGACTAGAGCATGGGTGAGAAAACAATCATTCAATAGCTTAAAGCAGAGCATTGAGATCAGGATTTCCCAGCCTCGTTCTCCTGATATTTTAGGTGGCTAATTTCTCATTGAGGAGGCTACTGTATACCTTGTAAGATTTTTAGTAACATCTTACTAAAGATCTACTTACAGCCAAATGTCTCCTGGGAGGAATTCCCCCCAACCCACAGGGAGAACCACTGACGTAGATGATGTAAGAATGTTTTGAAGTACAGTTAGCTAAACTAGATTAAATGTGTAAACGTGGGCTAGGAGCAGCCAGCAGTGGACGTCTCTGAACTGGGACAGCTAGGATTTGTTCAGCTTGAGTGTAGCTTTTGCTAATTGCTGCTACAGAACTCTGCACTCAGTAAATGCCTCTGAGTGAAGACTGACCCAACAGTTGGCAATTTCTCCACCTTAAAATTGTCTCCACCTGTCACATGTCACTTCTGACACTTCTTGCCAGGGCCCTGGACTGGCCAGGTCTCTGGCCCAGCTTCACTAAATTCCGGACATGGATCGCTAAGTTACCTTGCTCTGGTACAGTTTCTCTTAGGTGCCTGAGGGCTATCTACTTTAGCTGGAGAGAGAGAGAGTCTTAGAGAGTTTAAAGCAGTCTTCTTATAAAGGTGGATCTTAGTCTTTAGCAGAGAGATGCCGTGCTGGCATTCTGCAGGCAGGAGAGGAGACAGTGTCAGAATAAGCAAGTCCGTGATAGAAAGTGCATGCTTCTTCTCCTCCAGCCTAATGTAAGGCTGATATTGTGCTTCTCAACACCACAGGTGTAGAGACTGCCAATTCACCATGTTCTCATCCTCGCAAACTCTCATGCTTGTTAGGAGAGCTAAATCCCTCCCCATGCCCTTTCCACCCAGGTGTTTCATTATTGAACTATACAGGTATTTCTTGTAACTCTCACTCCTCCTTGCCATAGGCTATATGGGCTCCCACATCCACCCATCCTAGTCATGTGACCCTTCTCAAGTCTTCTTAAAACTAGATGAGCCGGTCTCCTACATGGAGAATTTCCAAGTAGCAAGGAAGTCTCACATTCACCCTTGGAAGCCTGTGAATGTTGTGGGTGCTTTCAAATTCTTGACCCCAATCTTGGTCTGACGTAAAATCATTTCCAGCCATACTCAAGTGAACGGCAACTGGGAGCAGGCTGACACTTGGTTCCCCTCTGAATGTCTGGTCTCTGACCCACTGAGCCACAGGAAGCAAGAGGGAACGGACATTGGGCCACGGGTCCAAGCCAGGAATGTCAGGCCATTTTCTTAGAAGACAAAGGCTCCACTTCAGGCTAGCAGGAAACATCCAGAAAAAAAGCTCTGACCTTGATTATAATCAAATGAAAGATGGGATTCAGAGAACACTGTCTTTCATGCTATGAATAATCAGCATTTTGTTGGGGGTTTTGTCATATCATTTCTCTTTCAGAAATTATACAAGAGAAACAACCCTCAAAGCAAATTTTTGGAAAAGGTTCTCAAGAAACTTTAGTTGATTTTATCTTTTTAATCACAGAGCTTGGTTATTTCCTAAGCTTTGTATTGTCATGAGAAGAAATGTCAGGGCATGGAATAAAGAGTAAGAAAATCTGTAATTACTCAGCATAAGAATAACTGGAAACTTTCCAGAGACATAGTCCAGATATATTTTTTAAATGCAGAATGTATGCAAATACTACCACATCTGAATGGGCCCTTGTATCTCTTAGTAGGGAACATCATTTTAGTCTTCTTTTACGATGCATTGGAAAGCTCAATTCACAATTGCCAACACGTCCAAGCAACTCAAGTGCCCATCAACCCATGAATGGATTAACAAGCTGTGGGTACATGTGTACCATGGAATACTATTCAGCTCTAAGAAAAGATGGAGAGTTTACATCTTTTGTGTTTACCTAGATGGAATAGAAACACATTGTTCTTAGTAAAGTATCCTAAAAATGGAAAAAACAAGTATCCAATATGCTCAATGTTAATAGAAACCACTATATAAACATCTACAAGCCCACATGACAGAAAAACACAAGTATAGTCTAGCAAGGGGGAAGGGAGAGGGAGAGGGGAGTGGGGAGGAGGGAGGGTGAGTGGCAGGATCTCACCTAATGTGCACAGTGTGAGGGTGTTCAGCACGCCCCCTGGTGGGCGGGATCTCACTAATGAGCACAGTGTAAGGGTGTTCAGCACGCCCCCTAGTGGGCGGGATCTCACCTAATGTGCACAATGTGAGGGTGTTCAGCACATCTCCTGGATGAAGGGCTCAATTGCAACATGAACTTTTTCTTAGAAATGAAAACAATGTAACCTTCATATTAATCTGAAATAAAAGTAAAAGAATAAATAAAATTTAATTTAAAAAATAAATAAAATACATTGGAACTCTGAATGCTCTGCAGCAGTAGCACACATCTGGGGTCACTGGCTTCCGTGTCCCCTCTGCCCACAATCTGTACAGCTCCGGAATGTCACGTGGACTCTGCTGCTTCCGTGGTTTCCCGCTTAACTCACACTCCTCTCTCCTCTCACCTCTCAAAACTTCCCGCTCCTTAAGCCTCAGGACTTTGGGGGCCACTTGCATTGTTCTGATTTCTTTATTCCCTAGGCTGGGAGTATAAGGCTAACCTTTGAAGAATAGTTCTTTACTTTGGTAAAGAAGAATTCTTTACTTTGATAAAGAATGAATATTGTTTCTTTCAGACATCCTCTAAGAGAGATGAAAAATGAAATCAGGAAGAGAAACCTGTGCCAGGAATAGGGGTGTCTTTTTGACTTTCATATGCCTCAGACTTTCTGTCTCTCAACATAACCAGGCTGAACATGCAAATGATAATCTCACCTTGCCGTTACCTGCCTCGCATCTGTTTTCATTCTGCGATCCTTCCTTGCCAGTATTTTCCTTTTATATTCCTCTGTGTTGTTCTCACATGATTAAACAAGAATTCTTGATAGAGACCAAGATTTACAAGGGAGATAGTAAACTTAGTTAACACCAGGATGGCTCAAGGCAGAAGGCAGGTGTAAATAACAGAAGTATTGATTCGTGCAGGCTGAAAACCAACTCCATTGCCTTTGTATAGTATCTAGCTCAGCAAATGACAGTCATCCCCCAAAATCAGCATTTAAATACTTACTGATAATACTCATAATAGGAAAATAAAATGAAAGGAGTAGATTCCCCCCCATTTAATTTAAAGAGGGGCTACATGTAACTCATAGCACGAGTATCAGATGGGTTTTATAGTCTTCACTGATTCATTTTTCTATTTCACTTTGAAAACCATAGAGGAACAAGAAGCTTATTAAGCACTGTTAGCAACAGAGACAGGATCGTGTTTATGGGAACTTCTCTCTGTCCCTGATTGGCTCATTTACTTAGAACCTTATACAAACTGGCCCACGTTCCTCTAGGAGAAGCCTGACGTTCACTGTGGACCAAGACCTCCCCTCCTCCCAGTCTTTGGTTGACAGAAACATGGTGCCCAGACATGTGCAGGGTCACAGCATTGCACAGGGGATGACATATCAGGGCAAAAGTGACACATACTAAACTCAGATGGCTCCAGGGCTTTGTAAGTTTGTATAACCAGCATTCTGAAGGGGCAGGACCTATCTGAGGACACATGAGGAATTTTTTTGCATCACTGCCTATGAACATGCTTTGCTAGAGAACTTCCACACCTGGGAAGCTATGCCAGACAGAAACGATCAAGACTTACTTTCAGGGATTGAGAAGCCCAAGTTAGTCTTGATCCAAGCAGCAGTCCCACCCCCATATGAAGGGTCCACTCTCCTTGCCTCTGTAATGGTGATGGGGCCTTGTCGGTTCTTGTGCCCTTTCTCTTTACCCTTCATTTGCCCCCTTCCAAGCCTTCTGGCCCTCAACATACTACTTCCAGGTCCTCAGGTCAATCAAAGGGAGGGAGAGTAGAGGGAAAAAAGAGCAAAAACTAAGAAACTTGGCCAGCCCTACCTTCTGTCTTGCACCCCATCATGTGTACTGTACAAATAAGGCTCTTCCAGGGAGCTCATTTGCGAGGAGGCCTTCAGTGGGGCTCTCCATCCTGACATGAGTGATATTCTCTGATTATCCTATCAGTCTTCTTACTCGGTTCCACTCCCACCCCAGAACGCCCCCTCCTTTCCTCTGGCTGGTGAGTCCCCACTGTGGCACATGGCACTCTTAGATGAAGTCCCTCGAGATGGCTGGAGCCTTCTTGTCCCAGCTTCAGATTAGTCTATGGGAAATTCACACTTCCTTACTCCTTCCCATGCTGGGCTCTGGAGGCAAAGGCTGTGCTGTGCTTACCTTGTGCTCTTGAGAGGCTCTAACTGTACTGTTGCCTTCACAGTTCTCTGGGAGGAGAGAAGAAACTGGTCTCCATAGGTGCAAATCCTCCAAATTTCCTGAGGCTGCATCTTGGGTTCTCTCAAGAAATCTCCAAGTGTGTTCCCCCCGCAGTGTTCACTGGAGAGCATTCCACGAGCTTGTTTAATTCAACAGTTTTCAGGGAGTAAAGCGTGGTCTCCAGAGATGGAACGTCCCTCCCTTGATGGGGTAGAGATGGGGGGAGGCAGCTCTCAGACTGGGAGAGGAACAAAGCGTCCTGTCCAGTTGCTTCCAGCAACTCCCCGCCAGTCTCCAGTCTTTGTCACACAGGGTGGTGGAGGGTAAAGCGAGGAAGATCTCAGCAACAGTGTAGCCACTTTCTTGTTGGCGGAGCAGGTGCATCTCAATGGTCTTTACCGTGTTGCAATACTCTATTATCCATTTTTTTGAGTTCCAGGGAAAATTCTGAGTTCAGGAAACGTGCTGGGCTGATTAATTTTCTGTGTCTGATTGGCACAGTACCCCAAAGTTTGTCAAACACCAGTCTAGATGTCGCTATGAAGGCATTTTTTTTTGATGACATTGACATTTTTTAATCAGTAGACTTTGAGTAAAGCACAATATAGTGGGCGTCATCCAAATAGCTAAAGGCCTTAAGAGAAATTCTTCTTCCCAGGAAGAGGGAATTCTGTCTCCAAATGAAAGCTGCAACACCAACCCTTCCCTGGGTTTGCAGCCTGCAGAGTGGCACTTGCCAGCCTCAATAAAGGAGCCTGGGCTGCAGGGGTAACTTCAGAGCTCTTATTGCCAATTCCTCAGCATTCTCAAGTTCACTGTGAGCACAGACTACTTTTTTTTTTTAATTTATTGTTGGAGATTCATTGAGAGTACAAGAAACCAGGTTACACTGATTGCATTTGTTAGGTAAAGACCCTCTTACCAGCACAGAGTATTTTCATTAGATGTTGTTGAAGGAAATTTCATTTCTCCAGCCAGAGCCTTTTGCCAAATGCTTGTCCCTAGCAACTTGTTCCCTGGAAACAGTCTCTCTCTTTCTCTCTCCCTCCCACCATTTCTCCCCTATTCCCTCCCCCCGCCCCCATGCTGTACCACACCTTTCTGCTGGTCTCTGTCCACTGCCTCTGGGTTCTGCTTTGGCTACGCTATGGCCGTAGTCTCACCATGAGCACTCATTTAGTGGAAACTTATATTCCAAATTAATGCTAAATTGAGAACAGGTCTCTGATTGCCCAGAAACAGAGCTGTGATTTGTAGTGGCACCATTTAACTCCACAACTGAGTTGCATGATTTCATCACCACTGTTTTAATTAAAATAGTAGCATTCCCTAAAGCTTATGATGGGCCAGGCATTGTTCAAAGCATTCTGCTCAAAGCACTAATTATTCCTCACAAGAATCTTTGGACATTGGTACTATAATTAAGGCAATTTTATAGATGAGATCTGAGGCCAAGAGACGTTAAATAACTTATCCAGAGTCACACAGCCAACAGGGCAGAGAAAGATTTCAAATCCCAGGAATCTGGGTTCAAACCCTATGTTCTTCACCACAACTCTTTGTCTCCCCCCCAAAAATATGCTGCTTAAGGGTCAGCTTTAGCTTTATAAACAGACTCTTGTAAATTTTGCAAATATTTGTGACTAAATAGGAATTTTTTTTTAATTCTTTATACATACAATATTTACATCAGAAAGGATTTAACAGGAACTTAGAGTAAAATTTTGGGTTTTGCTTTTGCTTTTTTTAAGATTAAAAGGTACCAAAAAAAAAAAATACTAGCTAAGAAATAAGGATCTTGGGAGAAACAAGTATATCCAGAAACAAACTCAGGGGAAGCTGTCGGGCTTGAGCAGAAAGAACTAAATTCAGGGTTTCCTGGTTACGGTGACAGAAAGACGGGCTTAGAAAGCTCCACATCTTTCATCATATGAACAAAAGGAAGCAGGGCACTTCATTGCAAAAGGCACAAACCTTAGAATACCGATCTGTGAAAGGAGCTTACCCTGTGTTATTTTGAAAAATGATGGCTTGTACCTTCGAGTGCACTTTTAGAGACAGTGCAGATGATCCCCACGTTTGAAAATCAATGTTTATGTCTTGGTAATTTTCCCACCCAAGTTCCTCTAGAAAAATTCAGATGAAGAGTTTGTCAACCAAGCTCGGCCCATCACATTTTCATTTCATGGGTGGCTAGGCTGGAGACTCACTGAGTAAGCCTCTCTGGCCATCTCTGACTCTGGGAACATAGTAGGAAGAAGCCTGGGTGCAGCCAATAGGAATTCTTTGATCTCAGAACCTATTTTTTTTAACATTTCTTTTTTTTTTATCTTTATCATTAAATCATAGCTGTGTATAACAGTGCAATCAAGGGGTACAATGTGCTGGTTTCATATACAATCTTAACTATTTTCATCAAACTGATTAACATAGCCTTCCTGGCAATTTCTCTGTTATTATATGAAGACATTTGTATTCTGCATTTAGCAAGGTTCGCCTGT
>CAUYON010055708.1:0-10472 GCA_963573935.1 Arctocebus calabarensis
TTGGGGTGTCAGGACTGCCTTGCCATCAAGAACTGTTGGGAATGGAAATTTATAAGGATGACCTGCCAAGTGCTTTTCCTGAGGGCCTGGGCTCTGAGTTGGAACCGTCTTGCCTGCGTTCTGTCCTGTCTGCAGTACTGCACACGTGTTCTGAAGTACTCCTGAATGATGAGACAAAACATGTTTTCCTTGAACATTTAAAACCTGTGTTTTCAAAGCAAACAATAGAATATAAGAAAATGCTTTCAAGTGTAGAAAGTACCTCAAGTGGTCTGCAGATAACATGGGGGTGTTACTGGCTCTATGACTTTTTAAATTAGCAGATCCATTATGCTATAGTTAAGGTACAAGCAGAAAAATAAAAATAGATTAATTTAAAAAAAAAGAATAATTTAGCACTTCCCACTATGGATTGAACTGGTTAATTACTAAAGCTCTATGGCCCAAAGAGATGAGTGGAATCCAGTTAATCAATAAGAGTAAACTTACTCTATCAACAGAAACTAGATGGAAATGTAACTAAGACCTTTATCCTTTTTTTCCATGTCTTCTAAAAAGAGGCAAAAGATTAAGACTATAAAACATGGAAAAAATTTAAGTCAGAAAGACATGCATTCATTTTAGAAAGATTTTTCTAACACTATGTCTAAATAGGATATTCTTATAAACTTGAGAATTAGAAAAATTATCTATATTATTCTTCAGAATTCTCCAATTTTAATGGTGAAGCGAAACATGCATGTGAAAAACAATAAGGATACAATGTGCTTTTTCTGATGTGTACTTTAAGTATTTGATTAATATACTTCCAGAAATTCATAAAATGTTTTACCATAAAGTTGCAACACTGTAAAATGACTTCCCTTTTTCTATTTAAGGTGCCAGATATTTGCTTTGAACTCAACTATATAGACAAATAAGGATCTCTATCTAAACTCTGAACAATTTTTGTCCTTAATGTCCTATTCCATATCACCAGCAATGATTCTAGGTTATTAAATGTCACTTAGATTACAATCCGAATGTACATATGGTTCAGTATGGACTTTTCCCCCTTATCCTTCCCAAATTCATTTTTTTATTCTTTATTATTTTCTCATTTCTTAAATTAAGGACATATAAATTTATAGTATCCCGATGAACTCTTAAAATTGCACATAAAATACTATATATGTATATATATATATATATTTTTTTGGTATGGTTTCCTTGGGAAACAGCACACAGTCTTAATATTTTTTACAAAGTTTGTATGCTCTCAAATAGCATGAAAGACCACTCTTTCCTCTTAATATTCCCTCCTGAGCAGTGTTTTCTGTTTATTATTTGTTCTGCATGGCCTATCTCTACACCTGTCAGAGCTTTATTTCCCATTTATATTTGGACAATATCCTGATTCATAGACTGTAGTCATCACACCCAAACTCATTCTTAAGCTCTGGACCTGTGTGTTTCCAAATGCTACTGGACTGTCCTCTTAACCTCATTATAACATTCCAAACTATTGACTGAGGCCAGCTCACTGTTTGGCACTGGTAAGATAAGGTAGTAGGTGCCTTCAAAGACATTTTTATGTGACTATCTTTTACTGGGCACACAATATAATTTATAAATTGTGTTAAAGATTTTACCTATATTATCCCATTTAATCTCACAACAAATCTGTGAGATATGTATAGGATATCAGGAGGATCAGAGAGATTACATAACCTACTTAAAGTTGCATAAATATTTAGTTGGGAAGACTGAATTTGAATTGATTTTGTTTGCCTCTGAGGTACAAGTTTTTGACCATTATGTTGTAATTCCTCTCTTATAAAGGTGGCTCAGAGTTGGGAGTTGATCATTGCAATAACATATACACCATGGCAAGCACCAGATCATCTCCCACTTAAAAACCTGTGATTTCTGGAGGCCTCCACACTCTTTAGCCCAGATTAGAGTTTGGTCTCAATGGATCTCTCAGTTCTCAGTTGCCAACATATTCCTGATCTGCATTCTAGCATCTAGTAACAACAAATGCTGATCCTTTCTTCAATACATCATGCTCTCATGCTTCTCTCTACTTATATATGTCACTCAGGAGGCTGGAAATTTATTTGCCTCTCTTGTCTTGTTAGAAGAGTTTTATTTTCAAGACTTATTTAAATGAGTGTTGTCATCTAAGTAATACTGAGGCAAAATTAGTTGTTCCCATTCTCTCAGACTTATGCCCTACTGTATGCAGAGCTTGAATGTAATTTATTTACTGATCTCTACCCATTTCTAGATAAGTCCGATGAGGAGAGGAGCTATGTTAGTTTTTCTAGCATTAGTGATGGTACTGCACTGCCTAGATAATTATTCAATAAATATTTGTATGATAAATGGTTAGTAATCAATCTTTATTTGCCTTTGATATTGAGCATCATTATAGAGAGAGGACACCTAAACAGAACATAACTTTAATTTGACTATTTTCCCTACACATGCAAATAGTATATAATTTAAATAATATTATATGAATGTTCCACAAAATTTAAGTACCATTTAATTTTCCATTTACAGTCTTCATGTTGTTTTCTAGAAGTGTGCTTTTGACTCTTTGGCAAGCTGACACAAATATGAAGGCATAACTATTATATGGGGATATGAATAAGGTGTTATTCCTATCTTGCTTGCTTGGTGAAATAATTATTTTGTGTAAGAAATGAGATTTAACAAAGATAATAAAAGACAATGAAAGACTTGGAAGAGATGTAAGAAAGCCTATGATAGTCTGTTTAAAAAGATGACAGTGATACATCAGAGGGAGGTGCCAATGCAATTCAATGGGAGAACCAAAAATCTTTTGAACAAAAGTGCTGGAAGGGATGGATCCCCAGATGTAAATGAATAAATAAATTTAAGGCACAGTGGTTCATGACTATAATCCTAGCACTCTGGGAAGCCCAGGTTGGAGGATTGCTTGAGCTCAGGAGTTCAAGAATAGCCTAAGCAAAAGTAAGACCCTGTCTCTACTAAAAATAGAAAAATTAGCTGGATGTTGTAGCTGGTGCCATTATTCCTAGCTACTTAAGAGGCTGAGGCAGAAAGATCGCTTGAACCCAGGAGTCTGAGGTTGCTGTGACCTAAGCTGACACTATGGCACTCTAGCCTGGGTAACAGAATGAGACTCTGTCTCAAAAAAAAAAAAAAAAAAGGAATAAATTTAGGCCCCCTACTTGAAAAATTTATAAAAATTACCACAAAATGGATCAAATATCTAAATGTAATAAACTGTAAAATTCTTAAAAGAAAATATAGAGACAAATCTTTATCACCTCAGATGATGGTTTCATAGATATGACACCAAAAGCACAAGCAACAATAAAAAATTAGGCAAACTGTACATCCCTAAAATTAAAAAGTTTTGCATATCAAAGGATACTATTAAGAAAGAGAAAAGACAATTCACACAATGAAATATTTGCAATCATATACTTAAGAGTCTATTATCCAGAATATATAGATAATTCCTACAATTCTATAATAACATACCTCGATTTAAAAATGAGCTAAGGCAGCTCAGCACCTATAGCACAGTGATTATGCCACCAGCCACATGTACCAAAGTTGGTGGGTTCCAACCCAGCCCAGTCCAGCTAAAACAACAATGACAACTGCAAGAAAAAATAGCCAGGTGTTGTGGTAGGCACTGTAGTCCCAGCTACTTGGGAGGCTGAGGCAAGAGAATTGCTTAAATCCAAGAGTTTGAGGTTGCTGTGAGCTGTGACGCCACAGCACTCTACCCAGGGTGACATAGTGGGAGACTGTCTCGAAAAAAAAAAAAAAAGAGCTAAGGATTTGCTTTGAATAAATATTTTGCCAAAGAAGATAAAAAAAAAAGACCAAGAAATGTATGAAAAGATGATCATGTTAGGGGAATTAAAATCAAAACCACAGTGAACTATCAATTCATACTCACTAAGATAGCTATAATAAAAAAATAACAATAACATGTTGGCAAAAATACAGAGAAATTAGAAACTTCATGTATTGCTAGTGGGAATATAAAAAGCTGCACCACTGGAAAAATAATGTGGCAGTTACTCAAAAAAGTGAACATAGAGTTTTCATATAACCCAGCAATTTTACTCATACTTGAGAAAAATAAAAAAACTTGCAAACAAATATTCATAGCAGCATTCAAAATAGAAAATACAGAACCAATCTAATTGTCCAGAAGGTATAGACAAAATGTGGTATAGCCACACAATGAAATATTAGCCATAAAAAAGAATGAAGTAGTAGTCTACTCTATAACGTGGATAAACCTTCAAAACATTAAAAGTGGAAGAAGCAAATCACAAAAGTCCATTTATTGTATGATTCCATGTATTATATGGAATATAGATTAGGCAAATCCACAGGAAGAGAAAGGAGATGAGAGTCTTTTAAGAGCCAGCAGAAGGGGAAATAGGGAGTTGCTGTTAATAAGTATGGGGCTTGTTTCTGGGGTGATAAAAATGTTCTGGAATTAAATAACATTCATGGTTTCACAACGTTATGAATATACAAAAAACCCCCACTGAACTCTACAATTTGAAATGGTGAATTTTATGCTATGTGAATTTTACTAAATTTTTTTTATAAAGCACCTGTCTCACAGGGTTTTTGTAACTCTGAATGGAAGTTTTAAAATGCTGGAACCTTCTGGCATGGTGGCTCACACCTATAATCTTAGCTCTCTGGGAGGCCAAAGCAGGTTGATTGCCTGAGCTCAGGAGTTTGAGACCAGCCTGAGCAAGAATGAGACCCCCGTCTCTAAAAATAGCCAGGTGTTTTCCTGGGTGTCTGAAGTCTCAGCTACTTGGTAGGCTGAGGCAAGAGGATCACTTGAGCCCAAGAGTTTGAGGTTGAGCTATGACATCATGGCACTACTGAGGGGAATAAATTGAAACTCCGTCTCAAAAAAATAAAAATAAAATAAAATAAAATGCATGGGATCTATATTCAATAAATACTAATCACCATTTTTTAAAGTGCATTGAATGGAAAAGATGAGTTTTATTCATTTTAGGGTGGGTTAAAAATAATTATGGTTTATATAAGACATATGGAAAATGCAAATGTGTTAAAACTTTTTATAAAATACCTCCTTTAGGACTAATGAATTACAAGGGAGACAATGGATTCCTTCATCCACATTTTCCTGACTGGCATAATTTGTGGTAATATAAGTACACCAAGCTGTTTGTGCTTCTCATAAATGCCACTATGGTAACAAACACTGAGGGATGGACACTACACTCCATCCAACAATTGAGTAAACTAATTACTGAGTTACCATTATGACTAATATGTTGGTTGCTACATCCCATAAGATATAAAAAAATATATAATGCAATCACAATAATAATATCAGAATCTTATATCATCCTTAATGGGGTCACTAGCTGTAGCAAAAAGTGTTTAAAATTATTAGAGCTATCTTATGTCAGGCTATAATATTTTTGCAGGTGCAATACATAGTGGTAAATATTTAATTTTAAACAGCATAGGACACTGTAAAAGTCCCTTATGTCACAAGCAATGTATGCAACTAATTGTTTATGGTTCTGCATTCCTGAAAGATGTGCATCTTGCACTAAATGTTTAATGTGTCCTTGTCTAAAGGGGAATACAATATTAATTTTGTTTTGATGACAAGTTTACTCCACACAAAAATAACAAACTTAGCTAGGTATCACAGTGTCAGAAAATCTTGCTCCCTTTGTTGCAGGATTTATTTTTATTTTTGTTAAATTTTCTCTGTACATATACATGTATTTATTTGGTTTCCACTTGGAAACCAAATAAATACATGTATATGTATAGAGAAAATTCACTTTAATTCCACTTCACAAATTAAAAAGGCTTAAAATTTAATAACAATAACAGTAAATTGTTAAAGATAGGACTAGAAATGTTTAAGATAGGACTAGAAACAAAAACCTCCTCAAGAATGAACGAAGACAAATACATTCAGAAAAGAAATCAGATGATTGCTGCAACGAAGTATTGAGCAGTAATAATAATAATAATGCAAAAAAGGTAACATTCACACTATCAGATAAGAGTATATCTATCGTAGACATTTATTATTTTTTTTTGAGACTTTGGGGAAAAAAAATAAGAAGTTAACTGATGATTCCATACTGAACCTCAGAGTCAAAGCATCTGTTGCAGGACTTTTAAGAAACATCTATTTCTCAAGAGTATAATCTCAAAGAACATTCTATAAATTCATCAAAGTTTAATGATAAAAAACACAATACATGTTATGCAATTTAGTGGGGGTTGCTTTGGAAGTAAGTGCCAAAGATTAAAATTCAGAGAAGACCACAATTATAAAATGGTTCACAGAGTTTTATTTGAATGAAAATGAAAAAAAAAAAAAAGTATATACAGTTTCCTGAAACAAGTTATTTCTTCAGAGTTTCTGGCTTTACTTTGGTTATCCTGACAAGCAGTTCACAACACTGGGAAAATTAATTTAAGGAATGGAGGAAGGTAGAGAGGAAGAAAAGGAGGAGAGAGAGAGAAATAAGAAAAAAATAGAAGAAAAAATTCAAAGGAAAATCACAGGAAAAACTAAAGGAAATGAAGCTTTGTCTTAAAAAAAACAATAACTGTAATGGCTGATGTCTATTTTAGCAAGTTTCTTACATTAATATATAAGAAAGCTGAATAGAAATGGCTCTATTCTCACCAAGAATGAATTCTCACCATATCATGTCATATAGATATGATTTGGGCTAAATGCTATGTATATGTATATACCTAACTTCTTTATTCTCTGAATTAACTATTCTAAAAGTCAACAAAATCAAATACATTTCACAATTCATGAAAGTACACTGGGCATTTAAACTAGTTTTTTTTGTTGTTGGAACTCAAGATTTCTAAAACAATAAGACATAAGATGTAGAGGGTCCTGTTGGTTTCCCATGCAGATATCCCGGTCTCAACTGCACCCCTCCCTCAGATGCTCTGGGGCTGGCGGACAAGATGCACTGCTTCCCCTTCTGCTTAAAATTTCCCTTGGCTTTGTGGAAGCTTCTGCATCTGGCAGGTAATTCTCTCTTTCCTCCTTTCTAATACCAGCCAGCTTTTTGCCTCAGCACAGGACCTACTCTGCGGTGCACCAAGGTCAAGGCAGGACAAGGAGGAAGCTAGTTTTCAGCTACCACTATACTCCCACTTAGCTCCTTTCCCCAACCTTCCCTGCTTCCTTCCTTCCCTTTCAGCACTCTCTTAGGAGCCTGACCTAAGACATAAAGAAAATGATATTCCCCTTGCAAATGTTATAGCAATCGTAATTTCTCTGAAATATTGTTTTAAGGACATATTATTCCTGGCATATTCTTTCGTTTGAAGTCATTTTGTTAGATTTCAAGATATGAGCTAAAAATCATAAGAATTCAGAATCTGAACTAAATACACTAGCAGAAAAATTTAAGTAACTAAATAATTTTTCCTATATAATTAAACTTCATACATGCCAGTGGAGAATTTATTTCATTACCTTCAGACCTTTCCCCAGGTTTCCTCTGTCTTCCTCAAGCTTCCTTGGCTGGAGTAATGCCTACTCTTTGGGGCTTAGCTTGTCTCTTCTGAACTCCTGAGGTTAGCTAAGACATGTTTCTTAGGTGGTTTCAGAGTACCTTGTGCTTTCCATAATCATCACGCTCATCACACTTTAGGGTGAGTACCTGTTCATCACCCCTTCCCCCCTCAGCACACGTAGAACTTTTGCTGAAAGCTAGACAAGGGCTATGTTTCATTCTTTATGCTGTGTCCCTTATTCAGCATGGTATCTACATACTGCAGATACCTAAAGATCTATGGCATGAATGCATCCTTTATGCCTATTAAATGAATATTATATTGTGCAGTTGATGAAATGTTCCTGCTTCAGTATATAAACTAAATTACACAGATCAAAGAAAGGAAATGCTTTCCCATTTAAAATTATACCAAACTTGTTATTGGCAACTGAAAAAGAGGCATTGTAGCTGAGAAAACTTAAAAGTGACCAAACCAATAATATAAAAAGAATTCCAATAATATGAATGTAATTATTAAGGTATTTAATTTGAACAATAAAATGCTCAGGCTAGGTTGTGTTAAATATATAAATTCAACTTAATACATAGTAAGCACTTAATATTTCACTAGCACATTCTTCAATTACATGAGAAACAGGGCTTATTCATTAATAAATCATAAATAGTACAAGATAAAATATAAGTTAATGGGAAGAGCTTCCGGCACTAGCAAGTATTTTATGAGATGGATTTTGTAAAATGGATGCAATTAAAGTACAGAGTAGGTTTTTAACAAAACATCATTAAGAGAGAAGAATGAATTTGACACTTTGAGGAAATCATAAGAAAATTGGTCTCAATGAGGGAGAGCATTTGTGTTAGGGAATGAGCAACATACAGTTAGATACCAAAGTAAAGTTAGATTAGTTGATGAGTATCTTAGAATGGATATTTAAAACTGATTTGAAAAACAAGGAAAAATTACAGGCTCTAAAGAAGATAAGTGGCATGTGTATGTAGAACAAAGCGATTTCAGAATAAATTCTGCGATGGTATTTAAGAAGGGATAGGAAAATTGAAGGTAAAATCTGAAAATTAGAAGCTTTTTATTAAAGTTAAAATTGATCAATAAACAATGGTAAATGAAAACATGAAAATAGAGTTGTGAGATGGAATTTTATCATGTACAGACAAATGAATAAACTGTCATGCATAGAATACTAGAAAATTCAATATTGCTTATTCTGCCCAATTCTGTCCAATATAAGGACTCAGTATAATCCCCTTGTTTTATGAATTCACCTATTAAGGGGAACTGGAGGGTATTTTCATAGTTCAGATTCAAGTGAATTTAAGTCTTGAGAGACAAAACTAGAAAAACATATATACTAGAACACACACACACACAGTATATATTACCCAAGAGAGTGTCAAGGGAAAGAAATCAAAGAAATGAGCCTTCTTAGGAGAGGCAGAATAAAAGAATTTACCAATCTAAAGGGCATAGAAAAAGCCGCAGACAGAAGTGAAGCCAAGAGTCAGGAGTCAAGCTGAAATGGGACAGCAGTAAAGCAAGTCAGGAAATAACTGACTTGGCAAGTATGGCTGCCTTTATGGAGGCTTGACAGGTGAGCTGGTTTAAAGATGGTAAGTCTCTTGGGCTTCCTAGATGCCTCAGCAAATGTTTCTAAACAGAAGCTGATTAAAAAAGAGAGGGCAATTATCTATTCCTACAGGAAGTGTGAGGTAAGAAGAAAACACAAAGCACAATTTTTCTAAATCTGCTCAAATCTCAAATTCTTGATAAACATTAAGTTATGTCAGTCCACTTCCACTTACAGAATTAGCCACAATGCTTCTAATTAGTACCATCACGGAAAAGGTAAAGGTAATAGTAAAATATAAAATTGAAGTGAAAATGATTTATTTCATTTATAAGAAAGCTATCATAAGAACTCATGGCTATTCTTCAGAACTGAAGATTTATAATATCTAGATACCAATTGAATATGCAATCATTTCTTCTGTTTTTTTTTTTTTTACCCAAGAGAACCAGTATTTTACAAACTGTATTTAGAACGATATTTGAGTAAAATTAATGACAAGAGAATGCCATGAAAATTTTTACAGCTGCTTCTCATACCATGAATACCCATCTTTAAAAGAAAAAATATTAAACTTAGATACTATGGTTTATTCCTCTCATACACCTTGTAAGGTATGAAAGAAATCTGCATGTATGTGTCAGGTTCAGTGCAGGAAACAGAATAAATTCCAGGTATTTTAAGTAGACAGAGATTTAATACAGGGAATAAAATGCTTACCTGGCTGGGATTCCAGTAATAGTTCAGGAACACTGACAGCAGAATTGATTGATTATGAAAACTATTTTTGCTTCAGTGAGAAAAGTGAGTCCAGAAGTCACTACAGAATTGATCAAATTTAAAACACACCACGGTAGCTACAATTAAGAGATCAGGGAGCCACCACTGCTGCTACCCCAATAGCCTCTGAAACCCTAGAACTTGCAGGCTGGAACCTATCACAGACAAAAATCATGTTTCCACAATCTTACTTATTAGCAAAGAACAATGAACAGCAGGAAGATGACCTCCACTTGACTTTTACCTCCAAATCTCTTAACAAGTGCATCTAATTGGCTGAACCAAATTTGCATATGGAACTTTTAATAGTAGGGGAATCTGGGAAATGCAGTTTTTAGCCATCCAGCCTTTGTAGTATAAGAATACACACCAGAGAGGGCGGAGCAAGATGGCAGACGAGTAACAGCTTCCTTGTGGCTGGGCACAGTGAGACTGGGGAGAGAGGACTTCAGGCATCTCTGCCAGGCGGGATCTGCCCAGAAACTTCCCTTTGGGGACACAGGGAGACAGCGTGAGGCTTCTGGACACCCTGAGGAAG
>CAUYON010055709.1:0-25205 GCA_963573935.1 Arctocebus calabarensis
GAAGCCTCAAGGTTGCTAAAGATTATAGGTTCTAGCTGGGTGTTGTGGCGGGCGCCTGTAGTCCCAGCTGCTTGGGAGGCTGAGGCAAGAGAATCGCCTAAGCCCAGGAGTTGGAGGTTGCTGTGAGCTGTGTGATGCCACAGCACTCTGCCGAGGGGCGAGAAAAAGAGACTCTCTCTACAAAAAATAAAAAACAATATATGGGGTGGCGTCTGTGGCTCAAAGGAGTAGGGCGCTAGCCCCATATGCCGGAGTTGGTGGAACCCTGGCCAAAAACTGCACACACACAAAAAAGCCCACAATATATGGCCGGTTATGGTGTTTCATGGCTATAATCCTAGCACCCTGGGAGGCTGGGTGGGTAGATTGCTTAAGCTTAGGAGTTTGAGACCAGCCTAAGAACGAACAAGACCTCATCGCTAAAAAAAACAGCTGGGCGTTGTGGTGAGCCCCTGTAGTCCCAGCTACTGGGGAGGCTGAAGAAAGAGGATTGCTTGAGCCCAAGAGTTTGAGGTTGCTGTGAGCCATGATGCTACAGCACTCTACTGGGGCAAGAAAGTGAGACTGTGTCAAAAACAAACAAAACAAACCACTAATATATCCTTAATAATCTAGTATAAACCCATATTGACATTTCCCTAACTGTCCAAAGAAAATTCCCTTTATACCTAATTTTTATCTAAACCTGGGATCCAGTTAGGACCATGCAAAAGAAGTACTTTAGTTTTTTTTTTTATCTTTTACCCACTTTATCTGGATTTCTGGAAATTTTTTTTTTTTTAATATTTCACCAGGCCCTTTAATTTCTCCTATAAACCAAAATGCTGAAAGAAATAAGGAATCTATGATTTTCCATCATTAATAGGTGACATTTATATTTTATATCTACGATGAAAAAAAGATATTTAAACATACTTTGAAATTATTTTAATTCAGAAATAGAAAACACCTTGGAAGAAAAACATGACAAAATACATAGGCAAATTTTTACTCCACGAGCTTCTCAAATCCTCACTATTCACCAGTCCCTAAGATGAAAAATATTCTCCCCAAATGAACTCTGCCGCCAACAATGATATTATTAATAGGGATATGGATCAACTTCACAAAGAAGCCAATGAATCCCATTATAGCAAATCCTATTGCTGTTGCCATGGCAATCTTCTGGAATTCTTTTCTATCAGGTTTGGTACATCTTTTAACTAGTCGAATTGAGTCCTTTACAAACTGCCGACTTGGCTCAACAAACTGCATTACTTGATCCATGATTGTCTGCCCAGCTGCTCCCTAAGACGCCAGGGACACATAGCGCCCTCTGGAAATTTTTTTCATGTAACGTTCATTTACTGAGAGACTGGACCAGTTGTCCTAGAGAATGGTCTCTTGAACTTTACTGGTTCCTTCTTCATAGTGGCCTTTTTAACTTGTTCCTCTACAAAATTAGATCTAGAGCAGTGGTTCTCAACCTGTGGGTTGAGACCCCTTTGTAACAATGAAAATACATCCTGCATATAAGATATTTACATTATGATTCATAATAGTAGCAAAATTACAGTTATGAAATAGCAACGAAAATAATTTTATGGTTGGGGGTCACCACAACATGAGGAACTATATTAATGGGTCGCAGCATTAGGAGGCATTAGGAAGGTTGAGAACCACTGATCTAGAGTCTTAAAAGATTCAAGTTAACCAGTTCTGGGGTTAGAAGACATCCCAAGAGAGAGAGGTTCTTTGTATTGCTCCACCATTAGCCCGGTCTCACAATTGTGTAGTTCTACTGTTGAGAAGTTGTAAAGCTGGGTAAGTGACAAATATGGGCACTGAGAAAAGGGAGCAGCTGGCAGTGCAGCTCTGGTTGGTTGCTGCCATGTAAGAACAGGGATCCAGTATTGCCAGAGCTTTAGATTTTTTTAAAGAAACTCTGGACATCCTAATGTTTATGCTAAATCTCAGAACTTTTTTTTTTTTAATTTAAAAAAAGTGAAATACTTCAATCTTAGGCAGAATGAAGCTTGCTATTGCTACATATATGCCACAACAGTAACAGTTTATAAAGAGTATGTGAACCAAGACTAAAGACTTGCTCTTTGTTTTTAACATTGTAGCAAGTTTCAGACCACAGCTGTACTTAGAAAAACTACTTTAAGTAATGGAATTGAGTTCTGTAGAAATGCTCTATAGGGCCAACTCAGCTACAGGGCAGAGGCATAAAATTCTCAGGTAAATATTCCTGTAGATAATTAAGCCCATCTCAAAACGCGCATCTTGCTACCACACTGAAAGGGATAAAAGCAGCAAAAACCTCACTGTAATATCAGTGGTCACATACTCAAATATGCCTTATCCACTTGAAAAACTTCAGATTCTTTGAAACACAGACCTTAAATTCATCACCATCTTGAACTCCATTGAACCAAGTCACATGCCACAGCAAAACAAAATCTCACAACTTTTAAGTGTTGTATACAATTTAAAAAGAATGCTGCAGGTGGGGCACAGTGGCTCGCACCTGTAATCCTAGCATTCTGGGAGGCCAAGGTGGATGGACTGTCTGAGCTCACAAGTTCAAGGCCAGCCTGAACCACAGCAAGACCCTAGTCTCTAAAAATAGCCAGGTTACACTCTACTGAGGGCAACAATGTTAAACTCTGTCTCAAAAAAAAGAAAAAAAAAAAAGAGGGTGGCGCCTGTGGCTCCGTGAGTAGGGCGCAAGCCCCATATGCAAACCCAGCCCCGGCCAAAAAAAAAAAAAAAAGAGGCTCGGCACCTGTGGCTCAACGGGCTAAGGCGCCAGCCACGTACACCTGAGCTGGCAGGTTCGAATCCAGCCCGGGCCGACCAAACAACAATGACGGCTGCAACCAAAAAATGGCTGGGCGTTGTGGTGGGCACCTGTAGTCCCAGCTACTTGGGAGGCAGGAGACTCCCTTGAGCCCAGGAATTGGAGGTTGCTGTGAGCTGTGATGCCATGGCACTCTATCCAGGGTGACAGCTTGAGGCTCTGTTTCAACACCAAAAATTAGGGTCCACCAATTTGCTGGCTCTATTTTAAGCTAAGTTCACAGCATGAATAAAAACAAGTGAAGGTAAAGGATATGCCGAAAAAAGGAAAGACTAGTGTAATTGTGAACACAGAGTTTATTGAAGAAATAATGGAAAATAAGACTAAAAATAATTTGGGGCCCAGGCACAGTGGCTCACGCCTGTAATCCTAGGACTCTGGGAGGCAGAGGCAGGTGGATTACTTAAGTTCAGGAGTTCCACACTAGCCAGAGCAAGAGTGAGACCCAAGGCTTGGCACCTGTTGCTCAGTGGTTAGGGCACTGGCCACATGCACTGGGGCTGGTGGGTTCGAACCCAGTCTGGGCCTGCTAAACAAATAACAAAATAGCCAAGTGTTATGGCAGGTGCCTCTAGTCCCAGCTACTTGAGAGGCTGAGACAAGAGAATTGCTTGAGCTCCAGAATTTGAGATTGCTGTGAGCTATGATGCTACAGCGCTCTACAGAGGGTGACAAAGTGAGACTCTGAATTAAAAAAAAAAAAAAGTGAGATTCTATCTCTATTAAAATAGAAAAATTAGCCCAGCGGGCACCTGTTGTCCCAGCTACTTTGGAGGCTGAGGAAAGAGGATCACTTGAGCCCAGGAGTTGAGGTTGCCTTGAGTTATGATGCCAGGGCACTCTCTACCCAGGGCACTCTCTACCCAGGGCAACAGAGTGAGACTCTGTCTCAAAATAATAATAACAATAGTTATTTGGGGCCAATTCTTGGAAGGCCTCGAAAGCATGGTAGGGAATTTGGACTTTTGTCTTACAGGTAAGTTTTTGAGGAAAGGAATGACATCTAACTCTGATCCCAGTTGGTTTGGAAAGAGTACAATAAATTGGTGTCAAGTCTGTAGCAGTTCATGCAGAGAGAATAAGGTCTTGAACTAGAACAGGAATGAGAGGATTAAGACATTTGGGGAGAAAAAAGTGACAGGTCTAAGTGACTGATTAGATTCACTCAACTAACATTTACAGCACACAGGGCCACTCATTTGAGATAAATACATATTATTAAGAAACAAGATTCTAAAGGAGTTTCAAGCATAGTATGTGACATACCCTTCAACAAATAATGGCAAGTATAGAATAGTATGTTGCTGTGAGCTATGACGTTGCAACACTCTACTTAAGATGACAAGTTGAGACTCTGTCTCAAAAAAAAAAAAAAAGGAAAGAAAGAAAGACAGAATAGTATGTTGCTAATAGATATGGACTAAGTACAAGGAGACATCTAGCAGGACATGAGTCAACTACCTACCTGGCCAGTGCTGTAGGGAAGGCTTCTCAAGGAATTGTTGGACCTAAGTTCTGAATGGCATTGGATATTGGCAGTAAAGAAAGAGGGGGTAAGGCTAGATTGAGCGTTTACTGTGAATCAGGCACTATTCTAAGTTTTAAGCAAAAATTTAGTCACCTCAACAACTTTTTTTTTGAGACAGAGCCTCACTGTGTTGTCCAGGATGGAGTGCTGCGACCTCAGCTGAGCTCACAGAAGCCTCAAACTTCTAGGCTCAAGCGATCCTGTCTCGACTTCCCGAGTAGCTGGGACTGACACCTGCTAGTATGCCTGGCTAATTTTTCTACCTTTATTTTAATTTTTTTGAGAATCTCACTTTGTCGCCCTCAGTAGAGTGCCATCGTATCATAGCTCACAGCAACCTCAAACTCCTGGGCTCGAGTGACCCTTTTGCCTCAGCCTCCTGAGTAGCTGGAACTACAGGTACCCACCACAATGCCCAGCTATTTTTGTGAGACAAGGTCTCACTTTGGCTCAGGCTGGTCTAGAACCAGTGAGCTCAGGGCAGTCCACCCACCTAGGCTTCCCAAGTGATGGGATTACAGGTGTGAGCCACCTGGCCTGGCCCAAGATTCCATTCTTCGCCTTCTTCCTATTCTCCTTTAGTCTCTGCATACATTCCTAGCATTTCATGATCATCTCTGGGTAGGTTGATACCAAAATCCACATCTTTAGCCCAAACTACCTGCTTTTAAGCTCCCATTTCCTGGCTAAACATATCTATGCGAAAGAACTTCCAGCCCGATGTTCCACAAGTTAACTAATTTCTTCACCCCCCAAACCTGCTTATCCTCTTCCCCTCCCTACTTAGGTTAATAAGACCATGTTCTCTGGAGGTGGAAACATGGTCCTGCCAGAGCCTGGGCAGACTAGAAACCTTCATCTGTGACTCATCTTTGGTTACTTGCCTATTACTTATGGGCAATGGTTGGCTTGGGCTCTGGAATGAATTTTTGGGTTCAAAGTCCAGCTCTGATTATTAGCTATGGTAATTTTGGCCTCTGGCTTAGTTTCCTCAGGGTAACAAAATAAGCCCCTTCTCAAAAAAAAAAAAAAAGAAAGAAAGGAAAAGAAAAAAAGAAAACCTAAGGCAAGGGGATCACTTTAGCCTTAGAGAAAAATCTAGAGAATATATATATATTATATATATACATGATAAAGTTGGCTAATTAAAAAAAATTTTTTTAAGTAATGAATCATCTAAATGTGGCTCATAAACTAGCTGTAAAGGAGTTCCAGAAATGTTTTGTGCCATGACAGACTGCTGAAACAGTGATCTGTTTCAGATCCAAAATGTAGTTGGAGATCATGTCAGCCCAAGTCCTCTAATGATTTGCTTTACTGGATAAACTCCAGAGACCCAAACCTCCTAAAATGTGAAGTCAATAACTTGGAAGAGGATAATCAGTTCTTATGCGTGAGATTCCCCCAACATTAGCCTTTTAAAAAATATAAGTTACGGCTTGGCGCCTGTGGCTCAGTGGGCTAAGGTGCCAGCCATGTACACCTGAGCTGGCGGGTTCGAATCCAGCCCGGCCCACCAAACAACAATGTCAGCTGCAACCCTCCTCACCCCCCCAAGAAAAAATGGCCGGGCGTTGTGGCGGGCGCCTGTGTTCCCAGCTACTTGGGAGGCTGAGGCAAGAAAATCGCTCAAGCTCAAGAGTTTGAGGTTGCTGTGACCTGTGACACCGTGGCACTCTACCAAGGGAGACATAGTGAGACTGTCTCAAAAAAAAAGGGATGATCTTCAAGTACCAAACTACCTCCATCACATTCCCCTCCTATCCCAGATTCCATTTTATAAACTGTGGAGCCTTCTCCCTGGCACAACATAGGTGTAGTTGTTGGTTGCCCTCTGCTGGTCAATTTTGGTCTTGGCTCTCCAGATATTTAAATCTAACAGGATACACAAAATAGAATTTGTTAGGAAGTGAGGCCCAGAGCCTATTAGATTCTACTAGTTCATAAGCAGACAAAATACACAACCCTAACTTTCAAGAAGTTTATAGTCCAGTCTGAGTGGAGATTAAAATAGGCAGGGCGTGATGGCTCATTCCTGTAATCCCAATACTCTCGGAGGCCAAGACGGGTGGATTGCCCGAGCTCACGAGTTGGAGACCAGACTGAGCCAGAGACAGACCCTGCCTCTAAAAATAGCAGGACATTGTGGGGGCACCTGTAGTCCCAGCTACTTGGGAGACTGAAGCAAGATAATCGATTTAGCCCAAGAGTTTGTGGTTGCTGTGAGCTATGACGCCACTGCATTCTATCCAGGGCAACAAAGTGAGACTATCTCAAAAAAAAAAAAGATAATAAAACACACTTAACTATTGTGAAACATCATCCATTTATGCAAAAAAACTTTTAAAACTGGGTGGGTTAGATGTGTCAAGAGTTTATAACCCACAAGGGAAGAAAGACAAGATTAGGCAGAAGATGTTGTGGGCAACAGGTGGTCAGAAAAGACCTCCCAGCAAAACCAACAGTGCAGCAGAGACCAAAGAAGGTGAGGATGAGAATAACTGTACCAAGAAGTAAGATTGCCAGTGGATGGAATGTAGGGAATATGGAAGAGGGGTGAGAGTCATATCCTTCAACACAAAAAGCAACCAGGGAAGGATTTAAGGTCTTGGTCTGCAATGTGGATGCTTTAGCACAGCTTCTCATATACTACCTCATGTAGTCCCCACAAATATCACCACTTTCCAAATGAAGGCTCTAGCAAGTGGTGAGCCCAGCCTGCATTCACCCTTGAGAAATGGGCAGTTTTGAGACTTATTTATTTATTAGTAATAGCAAACTAGTTTATTATTTTGCTATGTCACCCAGGCTGGAGTGTGGTGGTGCAATCACAGCTCACTATAGTTCCAAAGTCCTGGGGTCAAGCATTCCCCCTTACTTTAGCCTTCCCAGTAGCTGGGACTATTGTTGTGACCCACCACACATTGGGCTAATTTTTTATTCTTTTTTCTTTGGGGGGGGGGAGGACAGAGTCTTACTTTGTTGCCCTTTGTAGAGTGCCGTGGTGTCAGCAACCTCAAACTCTTGAGCTCAAGCAATTCTCTTGCCTCAACCTCTCAAGGAGCTAGGACTACAGGCGCCCACCACAACACCCAGCTATTTTTAGAGACGAGGTCTCACTCTGGCTTAGGCTGGTCTCAAATCTGTGATCTCAGGCAATCCACCTACCCTGGCCTCCCAGAGTGCTAGGGATTACAGGTCTGAGCCACCTCGCCCGGCCAGTTTTTCTTTCTTTCCTTTTTT
This sequence comes from Arctocebus calabarensis, assembly GCA_963573935.1. Lineage (NCBI taxonomy): Eukaryota > Metazoa > Chordata > Mammalia > Primates > Lorisidae > Arctocebus > Arctocebus calabarensis. The sequence continues at coordinate 7,617 of CAUYON010055709.1, forward strand.
TTTTTTAAAGAAATTAGGAGGGTTTCCATATGTTGTCCACAGTGGTCTTGAACTCCTGGACTCAAGAGATCCTTCTGCCTCAACCTCCCAAAGTGCTGGAATCATAGGCCCTAGGCTTATTTTCCAAAATTTCTATAACTTTGCTATGGATGGAGCAGGGCAAGGCCTCAAAGCATTTCAAAACTGTGTGGCAAGCACCTGTGGAAATCTACACATTTTTGGAGACAGAGTCTCACTTGCCCTGGATAGAAGGTAGTGGCCTTATCTTAACTCACTGCAACCTCAAGTTCCTGGGTCAAGTTGTCCTCCTGCCTCAGCTTCCCAAGTAGCTGGGACTATAGGTGTGCATCATGAAGCCCAGCTAGTTTTTTTATTTTTTTTGGAGATTGGCGGGGCGGGGGGGAGGGGGTGTCTCACTATGTTGCCGAGGCTACCCTTGAACTCCTGGCCTCAAGTGATCCTCCTGCCTCAGTCTCCCAAAATCCTCGGGCTATAGGCTTGAGTCATGCCCTGACCAAGACATATGTAGAAAGCAAAATAAACATAAATTGTTTTTATTTTATTTTTATGGACGCATGTTAAGGGAGATGGCTTGCATGCCACTCAGTCAATGGCGGTGGTAGACTGATAGGTACCACCTGGTGCAATCAAAAACATCAAAGAAGGCTCAGTGCCTGTAGCTCGGTGGCTAGGGCACCAACCACATACACTGGAGCTGGCAGGTTCAAATCCAGCTCGGGCCTGCCAAACAACAAAGACAACTATAACAAAAAAATAGCTGGGTGTGTGGCAGGGGCCTGTAATCACAGCTACTTGGGAGGCTGAGGCAAGAGAATCGTTTAAGCCCCAAAAGAGTTTTTTTTTTTTTTGGTGAGACAGAGCCTCAAGCTGTTACTCTGGATAGAGTGCTGTGGCATCACAGCTCATAGCAACCTCCAATTCCTGGGCTCAAGTGAGTCTCCTGCCTCTGCCTCCCAAGTAGCTGGGACCACAGGCGCCTTCCACAACACCTGGCCATTTTCTGGTTGCAGCCACCATTGTTGTTTGGTGGGCCCAGGCTGGATTTGAACCCGCCAGCTCAGGTGTATGTGGCTGGCGCTTTAGCCTGTTGAGCCATAGGTGCTGAGCCGCCCCAAAAGAGTTTAAGGTTGCTGTGATCTGTGATGCCATGGCACTCTATCCAGGGTGACATAGTGAGACTCTGTCGCAAAAAAAAAAAAAAAAAAAAAAAAAAATTGAAGAAGCCAGTCCTGTAATCCTAGCACTCTGAGAGGCCAATGTGGGTGAAATGCCTGAGCTCAGGAGTTCAAGACCAGCTTGAGCCAGAGTGAGACCCATGTCTCTACTAAAAACAGAAAAATTAGTTGGGCGTGGTGGCAGGCACCTATAGGCCCAAGTACTCTGGATAGGCTGAGGCAAGAGTATTGTTTGAGCCCAAGAGTTTGAGGGTGCTGTGAGCTATAATGCCATACCACTCTATCCTGGGCAACAGAGTGAGACTATCTCAAAAAGCAAACAAACCAAACCAAAACAAAACAAAACATCAAAGAGGAGGGGCCTAAAGAAGGTGGAAGATGTTGGAAAGCCATTTTGGTAAGGAGCAGACAGACAATGATGAGGATGATGCTGGGAAAAACATCCTGAGCAGTGGTGTAAAGATGGAAAACTCTAAGTTATAAGTATAAAAAGCTCTATGAATTGCTCTTGAACTCCTACTTTTTGGGATCCTTCTTGGAGAAGATGTTGCTGTGCAAGAAAAAATACAAAAAGTACATCCTCAACAAGCAGCCTAGATCTTCCTCACAATCAGTACAGAACAGTCAGGGTTTAGAGAAGAGATTAATTTTATAGCTTCTTTAATACACATAGAGAATTTCAAACAGTACTGGGCACACAATGGGCACCAATAAAAAGCAATAGTTAAGGCTGGGCGAGGCGGCTCATGCCTGTAATCCTGGCATTCTGGGAGGCCAAGGTGGGCAGATTGCTTGAGTTCAGGAGTTTGAGACCAGCCTGACCAAGAGACCTCATCTCTACTAAAAATAGAAAAACTGAAGCAAGAGGATCGTTTGAACCTAAATTGGAGGTTGCTGTGAGCTATGATGCCAGAGCACTTTACCCAGGGTGACAGCTTGAAGTTCTGTCTCAAAAATAAATAAAATAAAATAAAAAGCAGTAGTTATCTTCTCACACCCTGGTTCCCACTGGATCTGCAGTGTGTATGCCCCTAGCCCCTTGATACCTGACATACACCTCAAGGAAATCCAAATGAGAGAATAGCCTGTTTCCTGGGTCTTCAGTATAACCAGACCTGCAAGGAATTACTTCCAGGCTGGAAATTCAAAGGAAACTCCATTAACACTGCACAACAGGCACTCACATTCCCAAACAAAGCCTTCAGCCGAAGAAGCCTTAAGTCTTCGACCAAATCCTTTGGTTTCTCCTCAAAAAAATGAGATGTGTGCCAAAGCTCTGCTAAAAAGCTTGAACTTACATTATTCTCAAATGTCTCGAATCCCAGTAGCCAAAACTGTTATGCATAATTCAGCTTTTGAACATCATTCTCATCTCTCCCAAATGCAGACCTTTCAACTTCCCTTTTCCAGACAGAAAGGGAAGTACACGAAAGACACGTGGGAGGACTGGGGCTCCCGTACTTACATGGTGGGAAAGAGAAAAAGAAAACACAACCGTCACGAACAGGATTCGAACCTGTGCGGGGAAACCCCATTGGATTTCGAGTCCAACGCCTTAACCACTCGGCCACCGTGACTTCCAAAACCGGGCTCTGCCGCGCACTTACAGAAGGGGTCCGCATTGCGACCGGAGAAGTCGCGTAGCAGCGACGAGGGCACCAGTTTAGATACACACACCCTGGCACTCCCACCCCTCGCTCCTTACCTCCCCTCTGCGCCATTCGAAGGAAAAGGGTCAGGTGGTCTGAATGACCCCAGGAGAAATGGTGAGGATCTCCAGCTCAGGGAAGAGTTGGGGGTCTCAAGGAGCGCAAACCTATTTAGGAGGCGACGGCGAGACCTGCGGAGGAAGCAGTCGAGGAAAGGAACTGGGGCCCCAGGACGGCGGCTGGGGGACTTCTTGGGTTGAAAAGTGGGGGTGGGGGGGGGCGAGACAAGACGTAAGGGGTGAAGGAGATTCGGGAACAGTTTAAATGAGGAGCTCCCGGGAACGGATGAAAGGAAAGAACTTGGGGAAAGGGGATTGGGGTTCCTTGGCATTAGGGGCTCCATGGGGTTAGAAATATGCAAGTTGAGAAACACCACCTCCAGCTATGGGCTGGGGCAGCGTCCCCTTGGGATGGGATGGGATGGAGAGGTATCCCACTCTCAGGCTGAAAGGCAGAAAGAAAGGGCTTCGCGTCGGGCGAAGAGGCTCTCAGGAGAATGGCGCCCCCTCCAGGAAGGAGTCACTCCCCCGAGGCTCCCGCCGCCGCCGCCAGGAAGGCCGCCAGAGTCGGCCCGGCGCCAGGCGCTCCACCGCCGCGCCAGGCCTGCCGGCAGGGGGCGCTGTCCCGACCGGGGCCGGCCCAGGAGGCGAGAGGCGGCGGCGGCGGGAGGCGGCGGGAGGCGGGCGGAGGAGGAGGCGGAGGAGGCGGGAGCTGAGCTGAGCGGGGCGGGCGGCGGCGGGGCCCGAGCCCGAGAAGATGGCGGTGCGGAAGAAGGACGGTGGCCCCAATGTGAAGTACTACGAGGCCGCGGACACCGTGACCCAGTTCGACAACGTGCGGCTCTGGCTCGGCAAGAACTACAAGAAGGTACGCGGACAGGGCCGCGCGGGGACCGGAGGCGGGACAAAGGGACGGCGGCCCAGCTGCCCCCGGGCTCCTGCCCACCCTCCAGCCGCCCCCGGCCCCTCCCCCGCGGCCGCGCGAACTGCCCCCTGCGCGCCGCGCCCCTCCCCCCGCGCCTGCCCCGCACCGCGGCCTCGGCCTCTGGCCCCCGCCCCCACTGCTGCGCCCTCTGCCCCTTGTTTTTCTCCTCTGCCCGGCGGGCGCGCGTGCCAGCAGCCCACCAGCCCCAAACCATCCCCTTCCCGGCTTTTCTGGGAGGGGCGGAGGGCCGGGGGTAAACTGAGTGCGGAGGAGCTCCCCCTCCCGCACCCCGGCTTGCCCGCCTCAGCCCGCCAGAGCTCCCCACAGGGCCAGGTACCGGCGAGGCTGAGGCCTCCCTGGTGCTTTGTGTACGTTGGGAGAGAGATGATGAAAGCAGGAGGATAAACAGCCATGGAGCGGGCCTGGAAAAGGTCCCCACCCTGGGATCACCTGTCTCCAGCGCTCATCTCCCACCTTCATCAAAGGGGCCACATAACCTCTTAAGGACCGGGCTGCAGAGTTCCTGGGCAGCGGCCCCTTCTTAAACCACTCCCCAGCTTCACAATGAAGTCACCCTGCAACCTAACTTCGCGTGTCGGGGAATTGGGGTCCTGAGGCCAGGGGGGGCTTTGTGTCTCTAGCTGCTCACCTATACCCCCTAACTGGAGGTGAGAAGGGAGTGAACAAAGGGTTCAGGAATCCTTACCTGTCTTTTCCACCAAACCTCTTCTTGGTGTCTTTGTCTCTAGGCCTGGTTTTCCGCTAGAGATGGTCTCCCTTCTCACCACCCGCAGTTAGGGGCTGTCCTTCTGGCTTTCTTTCAGCTCCCCAGTTCTTCCTGCCCAGCTTTGCAGCCTGTCACAAGTGAGTTGGGTGGTTTAGGACTCCCCACTGATGCTGGTTGTGAGCCTGGCCTTGGTCTCAGGGTCTTGCTGGGTGTCAGAATCCTGACAAACAGCTGCTGTTTCTGTGGCTTTTCTACCCCCAGCATGATGCTCTGGTTCCCAGGCTTCTACCTTTGACCTTTTGAAGAAAGATCAGGCTAGGGGCTTAGTCTCTGGCCCTGGGGGGATTGACTACTGTCACCTGGTTCAGCTCTTAGCTCTTTGTCATTTACCTTTACCTTCACAGATCTCTTTCCACCTCCTACTGAGAGATACTCTCTACTCTGTGATTAGGGTGGAGGAAACAGGGGTCAAAAGGTACAGACAAAGCCTGACTCAGTTTTAAATTAAAACAGAAGGCAGGATGCTGCATAGCACAATATGGAAATGTTTTAGAAGGTCCAGGGTTGCTTGTTTCAAATATAATTTCCTCAAAAAAGATAGCTACTGTCTCCCTCTTCTCCATCAGGCTGGGTAATAGGTAGTCCTTCCCATTTAGGAAGTCCTGTAAAGACATTTTCAGAAGCAAAATGCACATGTCTCTAGTCCGCTAGCCCTACCACATTTCCCTGTGCCTTTCTTGTTTGGCTACATCATAGGGGGAATCATGGCTTTTCACAGTTTCCTCAAGAAATATACTGTTGTTTCAGTTAGAGCTCTGATAGGATTGCTTCCATGTCCCTAGCTCCATAACCTTCAGAATTTTACAACCCTCAGTGCTGTTGGCTGGAGATCAGGTATCAAGATAACAGGGTCCTGCAACTCCAATTTCAGGGTGTAGCTGAGAAAGACTAGGAAATGTCCCTCACCCTAGCACCCCACACTGGCAACCTGAGCTGGTGGCTGCAGAACTTCAACTTCCTGATTAGGGGTGTCCAGGACCTCCTTTCTACCATTTTTCTTTTTTTAATGGAAACTAGACATGTTGAGAAGAACAGCACTATTTTCTCTGTCTCAGATGCTTCTAGACCCCTGGGGAAGAAATATGTTAGATAGTAGACAATTTATCTAGAGTCAGTCTATTTTTCTTTCCTTTCCCTCTTTCCCTAGTACATACAAGCTGAACCACCCACCAACAAGTCTCTGTCTAGCCTGGTTGTACAGTTGCTACAATTTCAGGAAGAAGTTTTTGGCAAACACGTCAGCAATGCACCGCTCACTAAACTGCCGGTGAGTGCAGAAGCAAAGGGGTAAATTCTCCAAACTGGCTAGGGAGTTGTAAATTTTAAAAAATATTTATAAATGTTATAACTTTTGAGATTTGGGTTATTTCCTACCATCCCTATCTCTGGTGAGAGCATTAAGGGGTTGACAGTAGTCTCCAATTTATCATTCCTTTCGTCTTAGTAATACTTTGTGCAGCAAGTCGTCTCCAAGCATCTGGGCTCTGTCCCTAAGTCTCTGATGGCATGGTTAAAAAGCTATGAGATTTAGTTTTGCACAGGCTTGTGTTCAAATCCTGACTCTGGCACTTGATGGGTCTGTTATTTGGCCAACCTTTATGAGTCATTGGGTCCTTCATGTCTAGATGGGATTAATAAACCTACTTTGCAGGGTTTCTGTAATGGTAAGTGAGGTAACCCAGTTAAGTATTTTAAGTATTTGCACAAGGTGATGGTTTCTGAATATTGGTTTGTTTCTCTCCCTCTTCTGGGCCACTTGATACAATAGCACAAGGGTTAAAGAATTCTAGCTTTGAGAGGGAGATCAGTTCAACATGGGATTTTGTGAAAGGGTTATTAAGTAATAAGAGAATTTACAATGAAACTCTGACATGCTTTTCCCTGTCTTAATTTTGCAGATCAAATGTTTCCTAGATTTCAAAGCAGGAGGCTCCTTGTGCCACATACTTGCAGCTGCCTACAAATTCAAGAGTGACCAGGGATGGTGAGATACCCTCCATTTATGTTTCTTATATTTAGTTTAGAGGAAATCTCTCCTTTATGAAATCCCCTGGGGTCTTTCTGGGGTGAGAGAACATAGGTAGAAATTCTACTTAGGAGTTTCTTATTTTGCTAGTCATTTGACCTGACTTCCTAGATTAGAAAAATGGGCTGGGAGATAGAACCAAAATCGTCTCCAAAAGTGAGAGAGGAAGAGTGTGTGTGTGTGTGTGTGTGTCGGTGTGTGTCGGTGTGTGTTTTGAAGAGGAACAGGGATTTATAGGTTGGCGTCTCAAACTTCTTTTTGTCTTTTTATACTAAGCATAGAGTGATTTATAGAGTTTAGATCAGTGAACCTCAGATCCCAGATAATTTTGGCAACAACTGTGAGCAAGATTACTTTCTAATTTCCCATGTTAAGTCACATGCCCTCACCTTATCCTCATACCTGAGTTGTACCACTCACTAGATTATTGCCTCTTCACAAGGCGGCGTTACGATTTCCAGAATCCATCACGCATGGACCGCAATGTGGAAATGTTCATGACCATTGAAAAGTCTTTGGTGCAGGTAATAGGAACTTCTCTGTCATCTTTTTTTCCCTCAGTGAGAATCCAAAACACACTTTTCCTGTATTCTCATCCCATCTGTTTCTTCTCTTCACAGAATAATTGCCTGTCACGACCTAACATTTTTCTGTGCCCAGAAATTGAGCCTAAACTGCTAGGGAAATTAAAGGACATTATCAAGAGACATCAGGTAAGTGGGCTGGTCAGGAGAGGTTTCATAAACCCCACGACACTTTTCCTGATGTTTTCACACTGAGAAGCAGCCCTGAACTTCCTTGCTTTCCACTCCAGATGTGGCTCTGTCTACTTGCAGAGACTTGAGTTTCTCTTTCCTGTTGACTTCTCCCATTTCTGAGTCCTAACAAGTTTAGATTACTGGATATTGTGTTGGCCTGGGTTAAAAATAACATCTTCCACTGAGCTAGAGATTGTCTGACTTCAGATAAGTGAAATCCTCACTCTTTGGAACTTTATAATAACAAGCAAATGTCACTGATAAGGACTTAACATCCAACTTAAAATTTCCCATGTGTAGATTATCTGTTCAAAGGATTATCTGTGGCAATCTTTAATTTTTTGACTCCTCTCCATTATTAGCGCAATGCCAGCTGTTTCCCTCTGCCAGTCAGCTGGTATATACTTAGAAAATATAAGCTAACTTTAATAATTATTCATAATTTTCCAAGAAAAATATGACTAGGAAGGCAGATCTGTGGCTAAATTTTATTTTGGTTTATTTGCACCAGTGGTTCTCAACCTTCCTTATGCATCTTTAAACATCTTTATTTATTTATTTATTTGAGACAGAGCCTCAAGCTGTCACCCTGGATAGAGTGCTGTGGCATCACAGCTCACAGCGACCTCCAATTCCTGAGCTCAAGCGAGTCTCCTGCCTCCGCCTCCCAAGTAGCTGGGACTACAGGCACCCGCCACAATGCCCGGCCATTTTTTGGTTGTAGCCGTCATTGTTGTTTGGTGGGCCCGGGCTGGATTCGAACTCGCCAGCTCAGGTGTACATGGCTGGCGCCTTAGCCCATGGAGCTACAGGCACTGAGCCATTATGGTGTATCTTTAAAATGGAACATGACTCAGTAGTAAAAAGTAACTACTTATAGGGCGGCGCCTGTGGCTCATCGAGTAGGACGCCGGCCCCTTATACCAAAGGTGGTGGGTTCAAACCCGGCCTCGGCCAAACTGCTAAACAGAAAACTAGCCGGGCATTGTGGCAGGTGCCTGTAGTTCCAGCTACTCCGGAGGCTGAGGCAAGAGAATTGCCTAAGCCCAGGAGTTGGAGGTTGTTGTGAGCTGTGTGACACCACAGCACTCTACCTAGGGTGTCATAGTGAGACTCTGTCTCAAAAAAAACCAAAACAAAATGTAACTACTTACAGATGCCTACAACATGTGTGATTCTCAGACCTAGTGTTAGAGAGGAAGCAGGTAGCTGGACACAAAATACATACAGTGGTGACATCACTGTGATTGAGGGTGGGTTGGGAGGATTGTCTGGAAAGGGAGATTCCTGCGGTATATGGCTATATTCTGTCTTGATCTGGATGGTAGTCACAACGGATTTATATGCATACATAAATACATGTACAAATGAACTGAGTTTCAACCTAAGGATCTGTGTACTTTACTGGATGTGTATCACACACCACGAAAAATTAAAAGGCAAAATACTGATGCCTAGGCCCCAGTCCATGGTGCCTGACTGATGCCTAGGCCCCAATCCATCTGGGCCATGGCCTGGATAAATGGATTTTTTAAAAGCCTTCCAGGGGATTCTAACCAGTAGCAGGGATGAGCCCTCCTCTTACTACTCTGAACCTTGGCTCCAGCCGGATGACCTCATTGCAAAGGGACAGCCTAGACAGTGGGGAAGCCTCTAGATTCTGCAATCACAGCCCAGTTTCATCACTTTTACTAACCTCTATGACTTGGGCAAGAAATATTGATTTCTCTAAATTTCAGGGGAATTTTGTTTTGTTTTCTTCTTTTTTTTTTTTTTATTGAGACAGAGCCTCAACTGTCACCCTGGGTAGAGTACCATAGCATCACAGCTCAAAGCAACCTCCAACTCCTGGGCTCAAGCGATTCTCCTGTGTCCGCCTCCCAAGTAGCTGGGTCTACAGGCGCCCGCCACAGTGCCCAGCTATTTTTTGGTTGCAGCCATCATTGTTTCGTGGGCTGAGCTGGATTTGAACCCGCCAGCTCAGGTGTATGTGGCTGGCGCCTTAGCTGCTTGAGCTACAGGCGCCGAGCCTGGTATTTTGTCTGGTGGTCGTACCTACATCTCATGGGATATACTTCATATGTAAAAGGGTGGGAGTGGTAAAAATGAGGGGCTTTATTAATGTAATCTTTTTTTTTTTTTTTGAGACGGAGTGTCACTTTGTTGTCCTAGGTAGAATACCGTGTTGTCATAGCTCACAGCAACTTTAAATTCCTATGTTCAAGCGATCCTCTTGCTTCAGCCTCCCTAGTTGGGACTATAAGTGCTGGCCACAATGCCTGGCTATTTTTTGGAGATGGGGTCTTGCTATTGCTCAGGCTGATCCCCAACTCCTGAGCTCAGGGGATCCACTCACCTCAGCCTCCTAAAGAGCTGGGATTACAGGTGTGAGCCATGATGCCAGTTCCTAGATTTGACTCAGAGGACATTTCCGAGCCATATTCAGATTTGGGCTTGCTGAGATAAGGAATAAGTAATGGAGAGCCTTGGAGAGTATCTTTTTTTTTTTTTGAGACGTCTCACTTTGTCATCGTTGGTAGAGTGTTGTGGTGTTATAGCTCAGCTCACAGCAACCTCAAATTCTTGGGCTCAAGTGATTCTCTTGCCTCAGCCCCCTAGTAGATAGCTGGGACTACAGGAGCCCACCCCAACACCCAGCTATTTTTTAGAGACTGGGTCTCGCTCTCAGTTGGGCTGTTCTCAAACCTGTGAGCTCAGGCAATTCACCTGCCTCAGCCTCCCAGAGTGCTAGGATTATAGGCATGAGCCAATGAGCCAGGCCATTTTTTTCTATTTTTAGTAGAGACAGGGTCTTGCTCTTGCTTTTGTTCAGGCTGTCCTGCTAGCTCAAGTGATCCTCCTGCCTCAGCCTCCCAGAGTGCTAGGATCACAGCAGTGAGCCACCACATCTGACCACTCATCTTAACCTCATCCTAACCACTTTTAAGTTACAGTTCAGAAGTGCTAAGTACATTCACATTGTTATGCAACCAATCCCCAGAAGTCTTTTTTTTTGAGAAAGCATCTCACTCTCTGGAAGTGGCCTGACCCCAGATCTCTTTATACCTTGCAAAACTGATAGTATAATAGATACTTATTTATTTATTTATTTATTTATTTGAGACAGAGCCTCAATCTGTCACCCTGGAGAGAGTGCCGTGGCATCACAGCTCACAGCAACCTCCAATTCCTGGGCTAAAGTGAGTCTCCTGCCTCCGCCTCCCAAGTAGCTGAGACTACAGGCGCCCGCCACGCCTGGCCATTTTTTGGTTGCAGCCGTCATTGTTGTTTGGCTGGCCCGGGCTGGATTCGAACCCGCCAGCTCAGGAGTACATGGCTGGTGCCTTAGCCTGTTGAGCCACAGGTGCTGAGCCGATAAATACTTATTTTTAAACAACAGAACTACAAAAATACTTGAGGAAACTGTAGGTGAATATTTATATAATCTGGAGATATGGAGTGACATTTGAAGCACTTTATGGTCTGAAGCCATAAAGATCTGAATATATATAATTACAGAGTTTTACAAAGGAAAAAAGGGAAACATTTTAAAAAGAATATAAAGAATATTTCAAAATACTATGAAACTCAAGACAAGTGAAAAAGGGGTAGAAGTACTTGAAACATGTGACAAAAGGTTAATAGTGTTAATATGTAAAGAATGACTTCATACATGTATCAGTAAGAAAAGAATAAACTCTGAATGAAAAAAGAAATGAACAGATAATTAAATGAACAGATAATTTAAAAAAGAAGTATCAACCTAACTAACAGAGACAGGTTCTCTAAAGGAAAATTACATTTATTCAAGGATAGGCGTTGCAATGGGAATATATATGTATACATGCCACAGTACTAGCTATGTGTATATTTAGGTAAGTAAAGGAACACAAAGGAAAAATATGGAGAATTACATGGTATTTTTGAGATAATTATCCTTGGCTACAAGAATCAATAACAAGCATGGCACCAGTCTGAGGTTGGAAAGGCAGCTAGCTGCTGGGCAGATGTTCTCCCAGAAGTACTTTTTTCTTTAAGATTTTTATGCTCTTGTGCAAGGTTGTAGTTTCTGTAGAGTCTTTTGTGATAGTTCTTATTTTCAAGCATTTGTACATAAGAATCTTCCTTTCATGGTCTTCCTTAGCTCTGTGTGTCAGGGTTTTTGTCACAAGTGTCTTCATTTTGATTGTGACAACTCTCACAGAGTGAATTCTAAAAAAAAAAAGAGAGAGAGAAAATGTTTAACTACTGTAGTAATCAAAGTAACACAAATTAAAACAATAGTGAGATTAACATTTCTTGTCCGAGAAACTGGCAAATACGCGTAAGAATATCATTCAATGTCAGAGGGTTAATAGGGAAGTAAGTCTTGCTAATAACTGCTAATACAAGTATAATTGATAAGGCCTTTCTGTACATCAATGTGGCATGTCTCAGAAACCTGTATGTGGTATGGTTAGTAACTCAACAATTATGCTTCCAGGAATGTACCCTAAGTAAAACATTGGGCAAAAGTGCATGTGTAGCATTGTTACTTATAATGATGAAAAGATTTTTTTTTTTGAGACAAAGTCTCACTATGTCAGTAGAGTGCTGTAGTGTCACAGCTCACAGCAACCTCAAACTCTTGGGCTTAAGTGATTCTCTTGACTCAACCTCCCTTGTAACTGGGACTGCAGGAGCCTGCCACAACGCCAACGCCTGGCTATTTTTTTTGTAGAGACAGAGTCTCACTTTGTCGCCCTTGGTAGAGTGCCATGGTGTCACACAGCTCACAGCAACCTCCAGCTCTTGGGCTTGGTGATTCTCTTGTCTCAGCCTCCAGAGTAGCTGGGACCAGAGGCGCCTGCCACAACGCCCAGCTGTATTTTTGTTGCAGTTTGGCTGGGGCCGGGTTTGAACCTGTCATCCTCATTATATGGGGTCTGCGTCCTATGCACTGAGCTACAGGCACTGCCCTATTTATTTTATTTTATTTTTTAAACAGAGCTGTAGAACCTGTTGGTAGTCCGTGACCCAGGCCCCAGAAGGCGCAGATGCGCAGGCCCTGAGGCCCATGGCGCGAGAGCAAGTCCGCGCAGCCTGCCCCGACCCACGAGGATCCACATGCTCCGGGCGGTGGCGATGTCAAGAATCTTGAGACACAACAGTGACATAGCCCGCAGTCTCCCTAGGGCCCAGCCGCCAAGATTGAAACACGCCCGCCTATATTTTGTTGTTGTTGTTTAGCAGGCCCTGGCCGGGTTCCAACCCACCAGCCCCAGTGCCTGTGGCTGGTGCCATAACCATTGCGCTACGGGAACCGAGCCATGGTGAAAGGTTTTTTTTTTTTAGACAGTCTCACTTTATTGCCCTGGGTAGAGTGCGGTGGCATCACACAGCTCACAGCAACCTCCAACTCCTGGGCTTAGGCGATTCCCTTGCCTCAGCCTCCCGAGTAGCTGGGACTACAGGTGCCCGCCACAACACCCGGCTATTTTTTGGTTATAGTTGGCCCTGGCTGGATTCGAACCCCCAACATGTGGCTGGCACCCTAGCTACTGAGCTACAGGCGCCCAGCCCATGGTGAAAGATTTTTAAAATATTAATCTAACCATAAAGGTGACTAATCACCAAGGGACTATTATGGAGTCATTAAAACTGTAGTTATTAATAGTAAAAGAGGATCATGACACATTGGTAAGAAAAGGAACGGCTTACAGAACATCATACATACTACATACACAAAACATCCTATTTGTATCAAAAAATATATTTGCGTGGGTGTATATGAGTTTGGGGGAATTTCTCTGATTAAGATTGTAATTTTAGGCTTGGTGCCTGTGGCTCAGCAGGCTAAGGCGCCAGCCATGTAAACCTGAGCTGGCGGGTTCCAATCCAGCCAGGGCTCGCCAACCAACAATGACGGCTGCAACCCAACAAAAATGGCCGGGCGTTGTGGTGGGCGCCTGTAGTCCCAGCTACTTGGGAGGCAGAGGCAGGAGACTCGCTTGAGCCCAGGAATTGGAGGTTGCTGTGAGCTGTGATGCCACGACACTCTACCCAGGGTGACAGCTTGAGGCTCTGTCTAAAAAAAAAAAAAAAAAAAAAGATTCTGCTTTTATTTTTTTGTTGTTACCATTTTATCTGCATAATCTCTTTCCCTGGTCAGAGAGCATATACTACTAACATAGTAAGTTTTGGGCGGGAAAAAGAAGTAGTTGTTTCTAAAGGGACAGCCCAAACATACCTGTCTCATGCCAAGATTCTGAGTTAAGATTTTCCTAACTGTTTCTCTATCGATGTTTACTTGGTCTGCTATGCTTCTCACAGTCAGCCGACGATTTTGTCGCACAATTCGACGAATTTTTTCAATGTTTTCGTCAGTTCTGCTCGTCACTGGCCGCCCTGACCTCTCTTCATCAGTGACGCGTTCTCTCCCCTCAGAAAAACGTTTAATCCACTTGTACACTGCAGTTTTCTTCATGGCATTATCCCCATAAACTTGGGCTAACATGTCCCTGATTTCACTTCCACTCTTGCCAAGTTTAACAAGAAATTTAATCTTTGTTCGTTGCTCTAATTCAAGCTCCGACATTCTCGCCAGGGCACACAAAAACACGCAACAACAATAATGAACGCCACTCACCAAAGCACAGCCACACGTCGAGGGGAACACAGCTGCGAGACACTGATACACCAAGGTTACGAAACCTTAGGGAGCTGTCTATGCAGTGCTCCCAAGGCAAGCGCACGGTGGCAAGCTCGCGAGCTTAATTGTCAGACGTCGTAAGCGTCCATTTATTGACAAAACACACAAGCTCAAAAATAGCCCTGCTGCGGTTTCCTCCTGCGTGCGCCCCCAAAGCTGTCAGGGTCTTCTGTCTTCCCAGTCCGTCCCTCAGGCACCACCTAGGCCACCCCAGGCTCGCATGGGTCCTACGGGGGGGGCGGAGCCACGCCAGCCCGGAAGAGACACCGTGCGGCGCATGCCCTTTCCTTTCCAGCCTCGGCTCCGGACACTGCAGCTGCTGCCGCGGTGAGGTCCTCTGGAGTTTGGGTTCCATCGTCCCCCATCCGGGTCATCCTGCTACCGTAGTGGCCGTTTCTTCCCAGGGTCAGGGCGGGGGGGGCCTCTCTTATTCTCCACAAGCACCCATTTTTGAGCAGCTAGAGGGGATGGGGGCGTATTTCAGGGGGTAGGAGATCTCTGGTAGGCAAAGATTGGCGACCGGATGGCGGAAGGCGGTTGAAGCACTTCAGTGGCGGAGACTAGCCCGGCGAGGCTAGGGAGACAGCGTCCCGTCTGCACGCTTTTCCCTCGGGAAAGGACTCTTTCAGACAGCCTCCCTGCCTGGCCCTGGAGCTCTAATTTGTGGGAGGAGTGGTAGGAATGAGAGTGCATAGGCCCTCAGTCTTTCGGTTTGGGGCCAGCGGCCTGTCAAGAAGCGAGGGTTTTACTCTTCCGGGCCCTCCCTGAGTATTTTAAGGGGCAGTCGCGCGTTTCTTCACTAGGTACAGTCGTTCACGGTCCCCAAATACGCTGAGAGCATAGTCTCATCCCTTTCCCCCTACCCCGCGTATACCTTTGAGCACTTAAAGTCCGGAGCAGATACTCACCCTGTCTCAGTTTTGTTCTAATTTTCCTGGCAACTTTGTTTTTCACCCGAATTGTTTTTGGGGTGAAGGAGGGAGCTGGTGTCTTTGAGTTTTGCGGTTTGTAGTTTTTTCTGTTTTCTAGGGTGTGTTTGACTTTTCAGCCCTTTAGGCGGTGGTTTTGCGTGGCTATTTTGGGGTCATGAACTTGATTACTGGGCCCTGGCCGCATTACTCTTGCAGATGTTGATGCCCAAGAAGAACCGGATTGCCATTTATGAACTCCTTTTTAAGGAGGGTGTGATGGTGGCCAAGAAGGATGTCCATATGCCGAAGCACCCAGAGTTGGCAGACAAGAATGTGCCCAACCTTCATGTCATGAAGGCCATGCAGGTAGGGATGTGAAAGGGTTGAAGCTGTTGGATTGGGATGGAGATGGAGGGATTTTCCATTAAGGCAAATTCCAAGGAGAGGTTAGGACAGCTTGTGTTGCTTGCTGCCTTAAAGGGCAGTGAGATACACTTGCAAAATTATTTATGAAGCTTTGCATCTCCTTTCTAGCTCCAAGCTCCTAGTTATGACTTAATGAATTTTCTGCCTTACAGTCTCTCAAATCACGAGGCTATGTGAAGGAACAGTTTGCTTGGAGACATTTCTACTGGTACCTTACCAATGAGGGTATCCAGTATCTCCGTGATTACCTCCACTTGCCCCCTGAGATCGTGCCTGCCACCCTGCGCCGCAGCCGTCCAGAGACAGGCAGACCTCGGCCGAAAGGTATGGGCAGCCAAATAAAATGGCCTCCATTTGGCTATGAAGCAGCCCTTTGAGGGGGGTAGTTTCTTTTGTGTGAGGGATGGCAGTAGTTTTTATTTATTTATTTTGACAGTCTCATTATGTCACCTTTTGTAGAGTACCCAGGTATCAGCAGTCTCAAATTCTTGAGTTCAAGCGATTCTCTTGCCTCGGCCTCCTAAGTAGCTGGGACTGCAGGTGCTGGCCACAACACCTGGCTATTTTTGTTGCAGTTGTCATTGTTGTTCAGCTTGCCTGGGTCAGGCTTGAACCTGCCAGCTTTGGTGTATGTGGTTGGCACTGAAACTACTGTGCTACGGGCACTGAGCCGGAAGTGTTCTTCATAACACATTGGTGTCAGCTTCACAGGGACTGTGGCATGCAAGACCTTGGTTCATGTCTACAACATTTGTCCTCTGGCTTGGAACCTGTAACAACTGGACTCAGGTCTTCAGGCCATCCATGATATTACTATCCATGATACTACTTTAAAGATGAATGGAATATTAGTTAATGGCTTTTTTCTCCTACTCTCGTGCAAATATCCAGACATGTGGTAGTGCATTGTATTTTCTAGCAGAGTGAGGTTGTGCTTATCCCCAAGAAGTCCAGAGCAAAGCTTTTTATCACAAGTGAAAGCAACAAAAGAGTTTTGCAGAGTTTCTTGGGAATGGAGGGAAAAATTAACAAAAAGTAGAATGCAGGCTCAGTGCCTGTGGCTCAACGGCCACGTACAACTGAGCTGGCGGGTTCGAATCCAGCCCAGCCCACCCAACAACAATGATGGCTGCAACCAAAAAATGGCTGGGCATTGTGGCGGGCGCCTGTGGTCCCAGCTACTTGGGAGGCGGAGGCAGGAGACTTGCTTGAGCCCAGGAATTGGAGGTTGCTGTGAGCTGTGATGCTACAGCACTCTATCCAGGGTGACAGCTTGAGGCTCTTGTCTCAAAAAAAAAAAAAGTAGAATGGAGAATTGGTATGTGTGTAATCATGGTGAGAGGGGATAGGCATCCACATGTGGCATGTGGGGAATTATCTTCTGACTCTGGAGATCAACACTGGCTCACAGTTAATATGTTGTGAAGGTTGTGGTATTTTGTGAAATGAACTTTGTAGGAACTGGCAGAGAGGAGGCTGTGATGATGAGTAGAGAGACTACTAAACATAATTGTCAGACAGTCCAGGTTCCCCCAATGGTACTCCACCCAGGAACATAGTGAGGCTCTGTCTCAAAAAATGTTTATTTTTTTTCTTGAGACAGAGCCTCAAGCTGTCACCCTGGATAGGGTGCCGTGGCATCACAGCTCACAGCAACCACCAATTCCTGGGCTCAAGCGAGTCTCTTGTCTCCACCTCCCAAGTAGCTGGGACTACAGGCACCCGCCACAATGCCCAGCCATTTTTTTGGTTTTAGCCGTCATTGTTGTTTGGCGGGCCCGGGCTGGATTCAAACCCGCCAGCCTAAGTGTACGGCTGGTGCCTTAACTCGTTAGGCCACAGGTGCCGAGCCATAATTTTTTTTTTTTTTTTTTCTGGTTTTGGCCGGGTTTGAACCCACCACTTCTGGCATATGGGGCTGGTGCCCTACTCCTTTGAGCCACAGGTGCCACCTCAAAAAATTTTTAAAAGGCTCAGTGCCTGTGGCTCAAGTGGCTAAGGCGCCAGCCACATACACCTGAGCTGGCAGGTTCGAATCCAGCCCGGGCCCGCCAAACAATGACGGCTGCAACCAAAAAATGGCCGGGCGTTGTGGCGGGCGCCTGTAGTCCCAGCTACTTGGGAGGTGGAGACAGGAGACTCGCTTGAGCCCAGGAATTGG
>CAUYON010055711.1:0-14924 GCA_963573935.1 Arctocebus calabarensis
TGTTGGTTGGTGGTGTTTGGTGATTTGCTTGAGCACAGGATTTGTTTTTTGTTGTGAGCTGTGTTGCCACAGCTCTCTATCCTGGGAGACAGTTTGTGGCTCTGTCTCAAAAAAAAAAAAAAAAAAAAAAAAAAGCTCCTAAAAATCAATGAGAAAAAGTCAACAGCCAATGGGCAAACCAAGAAATAGAGCAGATATTCCACAGAAAAGGAAGTAATGCACATATGAAACAATCAACCATATTCATGATGAGATGCAAATTAAACTATACATTTTTCTCCTAGTTTGGCAAATCTACTAGATTGGTAAAGATAAAAATTTCACATTATGTTTGGTGATGGTATGTAGAAATAGACTCTTAAACATTGTAGGTGGAAGTATAAATTAGTAAAACCCCTACAAGGATGGCAATTTGACACCTTTTAAAAAAATTTATTTTCTAATTTCAGATGAATATGAAGGTACAAACTAATAGCTTATATAATTTACACATGAAAGGTTAAAGTCAGAGTTGTAGCTGGGTCCTACACCAAAGACACAGCTAGATGCCATATATATCCACACACATTGGGAGGGAAGATACTGAACGCCATCCACTCCTTTCTACTTTCTGAATTTAATTGAGATTTTTTCTCGTGTGGATCTGTGATTTTTAATCTGGTTTCAAATTGGTATTGAATATATGTGATGCTTGTTTTTCCAATTTTGTGATACACTCGGGAGTATGCTCTCCAAATCTATCCAGGTTGTTACAAAGGATGCAAAATCTACATCTTTATGGCTGAACAGTATTCCATGGTATACACATACCAGTTCATTAATCCATTCATGTGTTGATGGGCACTTGGGTTGTTTTTACGTTTTTTGTCATTGTGAACTGAGCTGCTATAGACAAATGTCCCTGTGGTAAAATGTTTTTTTTTTTCATTTGCATAAATGGCAAGTATGCCGGACCATGTGGTAGGTCTACTTTCAGTTCTTTGAGAACATCTCCATAATTCTTTCCATAGAGGCTGTACTAGTTTGCAATCCCACTAACAGTGCATGAGTGTTCCCTTCTCTCTGCATTCATGCCAGCAACTGTTGCTTTGCGTCTTTGTGATGTGCGCCATTCTCACTGGGGTTAGGTGATATTTCAAAATGGTTTTGATCTGCATTTCTCTGATAATTAGGGATGATGAGCATTTTTACTTTTTCTTTTTTTTTTTTTTTTGAGACAGAGCCTCAAGCTGTCACTCTGGATAGAGTGATGTAGCATCACAGTTCACAGCAACCTCCAATTCCTGGGCTCAAGCAAGTCTCCTGCCACTACCTCCCAATGACGCCCGGTCATTGTTGTTTGGCGGGCCTGGGGTGGATTTGAACCTGCCAGCTCAGGTGTACGTGGCTGGCGCCTTAACCCGTTGAGCCACAGGCGCTGAGCCGATGAGCATTTTTTCATGTGTTTACAGGCCATTCTTCCATCCTCATGAGAAAAATTGCTATTCATTTCTCTTGCCCAGTTTTTTTTTTTTTTTTTTTTGAGACAGAGCCTCAAGCTCTCACCCTGGATAGAGTGTCGTGGCATCACAACTCACAGCAATCTCCAATTCCTGGGCTCAAGTGAGTCTCCTGCCTCCGCCTCCCAAGTAGCTGGGACTATAGGTGCCCGCCACAACGCCCGGCCATTTTTTGGTTGCAGCTGTCATTGTTTGGCAGGCCCAGGCTGGATTCAAACCCACCAGCTCAGGTGTACATGGCTGGCGCTTTAGCCTGTTGAGCCACAGGCGCCAAGCCATCTCCTGCCCAGTTTTTAATGGAGTTGTTTACTCTTTTCTTGTTGATATACTTGAGTTCATTGTTGATCCTGGTGATTAGTCCTTAGTCAGATCTATAGCATGCAAATATCTTCTTCCCATTCTGAAGGTTCTCTTTTTGCTTTGTGGGTTGTTTCCCTCACTATGTAAAGCTTTTTAACTTGATCAGGTCCCATTTATTTAGCACTCTGATATCTTTAAAATTCTAGGTGTATATAGGCATTACTCCAGGAAATCTAGAAATTTATTCTAAAAAACACAGTTGTCGGTTCAGTGCCTGTGGCTCAACAGGCTAAGGCGCCAGCCATGTACACCTGAGCTGGCAGGTTCGAATCCAGCCCGGACCCGCCAAACAACAACGACGGCTGCAACCAAAAAATGGCTGGGCGTTGTGGCGGGCACCTGTAGTCCCAGCTACTTGGGAGGTGGAGGCAGGAGACTCGCTTGAGCCCAGGAGTTGGAGGTTGCTGTGAGCTGTGATGCCACCGCACTCTATCCAGGGTGAGAGCTTGAGGCTCTGTCTCAAAAAAAAAAAACAGTTGTCCCAGCTTGGCGCCTGTAACTCAAGCAGCTAAGACGCCAGCCACATACATCAGGACTGGCGGGTTCGAATCCAGCCCAGGCCTGCCAAACAACAATGACAATTGTAACCAAAAAATGGCTGGGCGATGTGGCAGGAGCCTGTAGTCTCAGCTACTTGGGAGGCTGAGGCAAGAGAATCGCTTAAGCCCAGGAGTTGGAGGTTGCTGTGAGCTGTGATGCCACAGCCCTCTACCCAGGGTGAAAGCTTGAGGCTCTGTCTCAAAAACAACAACAAAAAAACAGTTTTCCCTTGGTATATGTGAGGGATTGGTTCCAACACCTGTCGATACCAAAATCCATGAATGTTCAAGTCTTTGAAAGAATATGGCATGGTATTTGCATATAACATATGCACATTCTCTTGTATGCTTTTAAAATCATCTCTAGATTATAAAACCTAATGCAATCTAAGTGCTATATAAATAGATGTTATGCAGTGTTGTTTAGGTAATAATGACAAGAAAAAAGTCTATACATATTCAGTAGGACCTTTCTGCAGAGAGAGCTGAGAAATACTAATGGGTATCCTAACATATATATATATACACACACACACACATCTATCACCATTTCTGTATCTAGTCATACGATTATCATATGTACCTATTTGTATGTATTAAACTAAACATAGGATCAAATTAAAGTCTCCAACTCTAATCCAGCACCATAGGGTTCATTCCAGCCTCATCTCTTTAATTAGTTGTAACTCCTTTCTCTGACAGAAAACTGGTTTCTATCATCTACCATATATTATTTGCTTAATTTTGGTATATTTGTAAATTATTTTCAGAATTGTTAACCGCCGTAGAACCAAATTATAAGCAGAGTACAGAGTTTATGGACAGTTTTGTCTTTAGCCTTCCAAAGTTTCCAGATAAAATATTGGTTTCCAAAGTCACTTAGGTCACCTCCCCACTTCAGTGAAGATATGTCATACCCTAGTAATACAGCTAGATTTCTTTGTCACAGTCTTCACTCCATCTTGGGATAGATGGAAGACTTCTTTTTTTCTTTTGAGACAGAGTCTTACTATGTCACCTTTGGTAGAGTGCCATAGTGTCACACCTCACAGCAATCTCAAACTCTTGGGCTTAAGTGATTCTCTTGCCTCAGCTTCCCAAGTAGCTGGGACTAAGGCACCTGCCACAATGCCCGGTTATCTTTTGGTTGTAGTTGTCGTTGTTTGGCAGGCCTGGGCTGGATTTGAACCCACCAGCTCCAGTGTATGTGGCCGGTGCCCTAGCCACTGAGCTACAGGTGCCAAACCAAGGAAGACATCTTGTTGTGCATCTTTTGGTACCTTTTCAATGTTGTGCCATAGGACTATATTACCTTTTTTGTTTGTTTAAGACAGAGCCTCCAGCTGTTGCCCTGGGTACAATGCTATGGCATCACAGCAACCTTCAACTCTTGGGTTCGAGTGATTCTCTTACCTCAGTTGTTTGTTTGTTTGTTTTTTAATCCAAGTTTAGCAGTGCAATAGTAACTCACAGATTTAACAGAAGATTCTTACAATACATTTTCTTTTTTTTTGAGACAGAGCCTCAAGCTCTCACCCTGGATAGAGTGCCGTGGCATCACAGCTCACAGCAACCTCCAATTCCTGGGCTCAAGAGTCTCCTGCCTCTGCCTCCCAAGTAGCTGGGACTACAGGCGCCCGCCACAATGCCCGGCCATTTTTTTGGTTGCAGACATCATTGTTGTTTGGCGGGCCCAGGCTGGATTCGAACCTGCCAGCTCAGGTGTACGTGGCTGGCACCTTAGCACATTGAGCCACAGGCGTGACGCCTACAATACATTTTCAAGAGAAATAGAATAAAAGGCTAACAATCTTCATAAGGGTTTGGTTATAGGAGTTATATAGCTAAATAAGTTGTTGAGCCATAGGCGCCGAGCCAAAAATCCTAAACTTCTAATTCCCCTAAAGCCTGTGGTAATCAGAGCAATAGTTATGACCTGAGCTGGACAGAGGCTCACTTTGGTACTAGAGTAAGGAGAAGTCCCATCACATTGAGGAAAAGAAGAGCTCTAGTTAGGACTCATAGCTTGTGACTGGCACCAATTTAGATATTAGGCACTCTTAGCCTTACTCGTGCCAGGATGCGGAAGGCCCAATTGCTGCCCCAGCTCCTGAGAAGGAGCCAAGGGTGGGGGAAGGGGTATCAGCCAGACTAACAGGACAAACAAAACAAGGAACTGTCTTAGTGCCTGTAGCTCAGCAGTTAAGGGCACCAGCCACATGCACCAGAGCTGGCAGGTTTGAATCCAGCCCGGGCCTGCCAAATAACAACAACTACAACCAAAAAATGGCTGGGCGTTGTGTTGGGCGCCTGTAGTCCCAGCTACTTGGGAGGCTGAGTGAGACCCCCTGTGAGATATGATGCCATGGCACTCTACTGACAGTGACAAAGTAAGACTCTGTCTCAAAAAAAAACCCCCCCAAAAAGACAAGGAACTGATAGTTGGGTTCTATACTCAATTCCTTAAAGGCTATACTTACATGAAGAGAAATGCCAATTTTGGGGTTACAAATCATAAAAAAGTGTTGTACCATTTGGGAGGGCAGAAAAGGGTACTTTCTTGCAATGCCCTGGCTATTGCCCAGAAAATTGCTAGAAAAAAAAAATCTCTAAAAACTAATTTCAAGAGTGGCCACAATAGTTAGCAACTGTACACAGGAAGCCACAGGGGAGTGGTAACCATTTACAGCAAAAGACATTACTGAATTGAATCATTTTTTTCAGCAACACTATCAAAATCCTCAGTGAATGCCAGGTTAGGGTCTACCTTTGGAAATACCTCCAGTGCTCTAAGACAAAGACCTGCCTAGTAGGCCCCATTCAGTTCTCTATATTCTTTTCATTTTTTAAAAAAAATGGAGGTAAGGCTCGGCACCTGTGGCTCCATGGGCTAAGGCGCCAGCCACGTACACCTGAGCTGGCGGGTTCGAATCCAGCCTGGACCCGCCAAACAACAATGATGGCTGCAACCAAAAAATGGTTGGGCGTTGTGGCGGGCGCCTGCAGTTCCAGCTACTTGGGAGGCGGAGGCAGGAGACTCGCTTGAGCCCAGGAATTGGAGGTTGCTGTGAGCTGCGATGCCACAGCACTCTATCCAAGGTGACAGCTTGAGGCTCTGTCTCAAAAAAAAAAAAAAAATGGAGTTAAAAATCTATACACGGTGAAATGCATAGATATAAAGTGTACAATTTGATTTTTTTTTTTTTTTTTAAGAGACAGTGTCTCACTTTTTCACCCTTGGTAGAGTGCCGTGGCCTCACACACCTCACAGCAACCTCCAACTCCTGGGCTAAGTGATTCTCTTGCCTCAGCCTCCCGGTAGCTGGGACTACAGGCGCTCGCCACAACACCCAGCTATTTTTCTGTTTTGCAGTTTGGTCGAGTCAGGGTTTGAATCCGCCACCTTCAGTATATGGGGCCGGTGCCCTACTTGACGAGCCACAGGTGCTGCCCAATTTGATGACTTTAAACAAAAGTAGATATACCTGAGGGCCAGGCGCAGTGGCTCACGCCTGAAAGCCTAGCACTCTGGGAGGCCAAGGTGGGTGGATTGACTGAGCTCACAGGTTCGAGACCAGCCTGAGCCAAAGCAAGACACCCCCCCCATCTCTAAAAATAGCTGGGATTGTGGCAGGCGCCTATAGTCCCAGCTACTTGGGAGTCTGAGGGAAGAGAATCGCTTGAGCCCAGGAATCTGAGATTGCTGTGAGCTATGATGCCACAGCACTCTACCCATGGAAACAAAATGAGACTCTAATGTCTCCAAACAAAAAAAAAGAAACCCAAAAAGTATATACCTGAGTAAGCAAGGCCCAATCAAGATATATTATAGAGGGCGGCGCCTGTGGCTCAGTGAGTAGGGTACCGGCCCCATATGCTGGAGGTGGTGGGTTCAAACCCAGCCCCGGCCAAAAACTGCAAAAAAAAAAAGATATATTATAAAACATTTCCATTCAAACCCAGCCCCGGCCAAAAACTGCAAAAAAAAAAAAAAAAAAAAGATATATTATAGAACATTTCTATCACCAGAGAAAGTTCCATTATGCCCTCTACCAGTGAATTCCCACTCCCACAGGTTGCCTCAAATTTTATAATTGAAAACTACTTCTTCAGCATTCAGCATACATCAATATGAAATTGGCTGCTTTATAATTATAAAGAAACATACATTTGCATGAGATTCCTTGAATCCCAGTATGTGAGTAAACTCTCCTGGCAGAGCCTATTAGTCTTCACATCTTTTACTAAATTTTTTTTTCTTTCTTTTGTTTTTTTTTTGAGTCTTACTATGTCACACTCGGTAGAGTACCACGTTGTCACAGCAACTTCAAACTCTTGGGCTTATGCAATTCTCTTACCTCAGCCTCCCAAGCATCTGGGACTACAGGTGCCTACCACAACACCTGGCTATTTTTGTTGTTGTTGTTGTAGCTGTCATTGTTATTTTTAGCAGGCCCAGGCCAAGTTTGAACCCGCCAGCCCCAGTGTATATACCAGTGCCCTAACCACTGAGCCCGGGCACTGAGCCTACTAAATTCTTTCTTGAATTCACAGACATAACAAAAAGTGAATGTAAAAGTAGCACAAAATTAGGGGAAAAAACGAGATAATAAAGCTATCACACAATAGTAAATAAAAATCAGGAAAAGGGGTAAGTTGGCAAAAATCCAGAATTGGCATTTTAAAAATGTTTTCACAGAGGCAACTAGCATCTACTCTAGTCTTCATGAGTTTACCTCAGAAATATCTTTTATTTTTATTTATTTATTTATTTGAGACAGTCTCATTATTTCACCTTTGGTAGAGTGCAGGGGCGTCACAGCTCACAGCAACCTTACCCTGTTGGGCTTAAGTGATTCTCTTAATTTTGTTGCAATTATCATTGTTGTTTAGCTGGCCCAGCCAGGTTCAAACCTGCCAGCCTCAGTGCAAGTGGCTTGTGCTATTAACACTGTGCTACAAGTGTCTTTTAAATATGACATCTTTTCAACCTTATAACCAGACTATATAGCAACTGGTTCAAACAGCCTTCCCCCTTTTTATCATTATTATTATTATTATTTTTTTTTTTCAGACAGAACCTCAAGCTATCACCCTGGATAGAGTGCTGTGGCATCACAGCTCACAGCAACCTCCAATTCCTGGGCTCAAGCGAGTTTCCTGCCTCTGCCTCCCAAGTAGCTGGGACTACAGGCGCCTGCCACAAGGCCCGGCCATTTTTTGGTTGCAGCCGTCATTATTGTTTGGCGGACCCGGGCTGGATTCGAACCCGCCAGCTCAGGTGTATGTGGCTGGCGCCTTAGCCCGTTGAGCCACAGGCACCGAGCCCCCACTTTTTATTATTATTATTATTTTTTGAGACAGAGCCTCAAGCTGTCACCCTGGATACAGTGCCATGGCATCACAGCTCACAGCAACCGCCAATTCCTGGGCTCAAGCAAGTCTCCTGCCTCTGCCTCCCTCCGCCACAACGCACGGCCATTTTTTGGTTGCAGCCATCATTGTTGTTTAGCGGACCAGGCTAGATTCGAACCCGCTAGCTCAGGTGTACGTGGCTGGTGCCTTAGCCCGTTGAGCCACAGGTGCCGAGCCCCCACTTTTTATTATGATAAGAATTTTCTTGGCTCAGCACCTGTTGCTCAAATGGCTAAGGCGCCAGCCACATGCACCTGAGCTGATGGG
Source organism: Arctocebus calabarensis (assembly GCA_963573935.1). NCBI lineage: Eukaryota > Metazoa > Chordata > Mammalia > Primates > Lorisidae > Arctocebus > Arctocebus calabarensis. The sequence continues at coordinate 8,081 of CAUYON010055711.1, forward strand.
TTTGAATCTAGCCCGGACTGCCAAACAACAATGACAGCTGGAAACAAACAAACAAACAAAATAGCCGGGCGTTGTGCTGGGCGCTTGTAGTCCCAGCTACTTGGGAGGTGGAAGCAGGAGAATTGCTTGAGCCTAGGAGTTGGAAGTTGCTGTGAGCTGTGATGCCACGCACTCTACTCAGGGCAACAGCTTGAGGCTGTCTCAAAAAAAGACAAATTTCTTGATTTGGGCTCGGCACCCATAGCACAGTGGTTACAGCGCCAGCTGAATACGTGGAAGGTGGCGGGTTCAAACATGGCCCTGGCCAGCTAAACAACTTCAACAAAAAAACAGCTGGGCATTCTGGCAGGCACCTATGGTCCCAGCTACTTGGGAGGCTGAGGCAAGAGAATTGCTTAAGCCCAAGAGTTTGAGATTGCTTTGAGCTGTAATGCCACATACTCTAGTTAGGGCAACATAGCAAGACTCTGTCTGAAAAAAAAATTTTTTTTTTCTTGATTTTTAAAAATGTGGTGATGGTTATGGACCACTGTGTATAAAACCCACTAAACTGTTCACTGAAAATAGTTAAAAGTGGTGAATTTCACCTCAATGAACAAAAACCCTCTAATCCATTCATACTCTAACCACAATTATCGCCCCAAAATGCACAATGAACTTCCCTGCTCATCAAATCTCCATTTATTCCTTTTTGCCTAAGACCTGACTCTTTGGCTTAATGTCCCTTACAGTACAGCTCCTAAATCTCCTCTACCCTCCCTTTCATCATCCAGTTAGATGAAATCCCACCATGTCAAGATCTTCCATATCCTTAAGCCTGGAAAGTCTTTTGGTTTGGAATGCCCTTTCTTAGCCCTTGTCTATCTGAGGAACATCAACTTAAAAGTTTAAGGACCAGCTCAAATGTCAACTGTTTTCGGAAGCCTTCCTTGATTTTTCCAACAGAATTATTTCCTTTGTTTTTTGTGTTCCTTCCATACTTATTAAAAAAATAAATTGTCATGTGGGTTTATTTTCATTAAACATTTACTGAGTATCTATTATAAATTACATACTGTTAGGGCTTATAATAGAAATATAGACAGGAGGGTTTTTGTTTGTTTTTACCTAAAACTCCAGAGAATTACATCCAGAAACCCACATCTGCTAGAGAAAAACATTTAAACGGATCACAATGTAACAAGTTCAGCATCACCATAGTGATACAAACAGACACTGGGGTAACACGAAACTAAAATTCCTGGGTTTCTAGACCATGAGCCACTAACTTTAAGTGATTAATTCTCTTAACACTATAAACTCTCCCAAATTAAGAATAACTAGAATACCTGGAAATACTACCAGAATACCTGGAATGAAAGAAGCTAAAGAGGTAATTTTCCTAAGGGTAGTCTCATTAGTATTAAAGAAAAACAGTGTTAAGTCCCTTTCCCTTCATAAGTGGGCCCCAAATTTTCCATGTTCAAGATTTGCTCTCTAAAAATGGACCTTCTAGCACCTCCTAACTACCCACATTTTCTTTAGCAAGGCACCAGTTTGTATGGGGCTCTGAGGGGTCAAAGGAGTATTTATACAACCATTAACATAGAGTGCACAATCAGACCTCTGTCTGATGGAGTTGCAGCCTCTTGAAAATCTAGAGGAGCAGCCAAAAGGGAGTGAGAGGGAGGGGGTGGGACGGAGGAATGCAAGAGAGAGAAAAGTCCCAATTGGGACTAGGTTCCAACTAAGCTCTTACAATTCTCCCTCTTCCCCCCCCCCACCAATATTTTCACACAGATGAAATAAAAATGCCCTTTCTGCTTATGATACCATAGACGTTTCTCAAAACTGTATTTTACAGTTTGTTTTATTTTAGACAGAGTGCAGTGATTTTTTTTTTTTAAGAGACAGAGTCTCACTTTATCGCCCCCAGTAGAGAGGCGTGGAGTCACAGCTCACAGCAACCTCCAAATCCTGGGCTTAGGCAATTCTCTTGCCTCAGCCTCCCAAGTATCTGGGACTACAGGCACCCGCCACAATGCCCGGCTATTTTTTTGTTGCAGTTTGGCCAGGGCCAGGTTGGAACCCTTTTACTCCAGCCTCCCAAAGACTGGGATTAGAGGCGTAAGACAACATGCCTGGCCTTACTGTTCTTTAATAGTATTTTGGTTTCAGGATAGTGGTTTCCTCAGGGAATCACAAATGTAGAAAAATACAATATAATGAAGACTGAAATGAAGGAAAATCCAAAAAACTGAATAGGGGAAAAAACCACATCAATCACCTGCAAATTCAATATGTCTAAAAATTACATTCTCTAAAATCAGCTCCCTTCCCAACCTCCATTTCTGGACAAAGTACTTCCTGTTTTTCTCATCCTCAGTCTCAAAACTCTGGGATCAACTTGGAGTTCCCCTTCTCGTGTAACTAGCTAGACCTCAAATTCCACAGATTCTTCCTTCAACATCTCATTCTATTCCCTTAAGTAGTTCTTATTGTGTTCCTACTTAACACTAGTTCCAGCAGACTCTGGTAGTGGAAATGAGAGAGTAGGAAGTAGAGATGTATATAGAAATAGCTTCTAACAAGTTTGCTAAATACATGAATGGTTCAGAAATAAGTGTATACTACATCTGAAGTGTTAGATGTAATCAGGACATACTTGGAGAGGAGCTGGGCTTTGACTCCTCAGTTTAACTTGATAAGAGAGCTAGTGGAGGAGGGAACTGTGAAAGCAAGCATTCAGGAAACAATGAATAAAGGTGGCTGCCTAAAACAAAAGATCCAGAGCGAAGGTGAGAAAAATGGCTAAGGCCATGTAGTAGCAGCCTCTAAATGCCTGCTTGAGAGTCCTTAACACTTGAACTGCCAGGTCATTTTCCTTCTATCGCTTGCACTTCTTTCTAGCTAACAAGGACTTTCACCAGGAACCCAGGTATAAATCAAAGTTGTAGTAACTGCTTGTGTGATCATGGCGTGTTCCTTCAGCATTTACAATTTGTAGGAGAGGCTGCTCCTGAGCAGCTGAACAGCTGAATTAGCTGATTCTTCAGCACTAACAAAGCTTAATTTGGGCTGAAGGATTAGAAAGCTCATTTTATTCTGGGGGTATTTCAAAACTGTTAGCCTTCAACAATTCTACCTACGGCTATGATCTAAGAATGAGCATATTAACTTAATCCTTCTCAAATGCACTTTCATTTGGGCTTTTGTTCAAAGATTTATAATGACTCCTGTCACCTACAGGTTATTCAAATCACTTTGCCTGTGGTCCAAGGTTATGTATAATCTAACATCACCAAACTTTTTCAACTTTATCTGTTATTATTCCTATACCCACCTTCTTTTCTTTGGAGGGCTACATTACAACAGTGTTTCAGAATCTTAGCAGAGTTATGCTAAACTAGATATGGTTTAGGTCATTTTTCAGGCATAAATAAAAATGTACTGGTAAATTTTACAAAAAATGTTTACAAGAATTTAGCAGTCCTTATTCAAGGTTTCTTTTCAAAGTGTATTTCAAATCTGAAAAATTCCAAATTTTTTTTTTTTTTTGAGACAGAGCCTCAAGCTGTCACCCTGGATAGGGTGCTATCACATCACAGCTCACAGCAACCTCCAATTCCTGGACTCAAGCGAGTCTCCTGCCTCTGCCTCCCAAGTAGCTGGGACCACAGGCGCTCGCCACAACGCCTGGCCCTTTTTTGGTTGCAGCCGTCATTGTTGTTTGGCAGGCCCAGGCTGGATTTGAACCCGCCAGCTCAGGTGTACGTGGCTGGCACCTTAGCCTGTTGAGCCACAAGCGCAGAGCCAAAAAATCCAAAATTATTGCTTTCATAATGTATAAATGTGAGAGATTAGTTACAAATGACACTGATACAGTAACATTCTATATCTTGATGGGGGTTAGATTGTATAGATGTATGCACTTGTCAAAATCAGTGAATGCAGGCTTAAGAGCTTAAAAATTGTATACTTCATTATATTACATTTTACACCTAAATAAACCATAAACAAACTCTAGTCAATAATATGCATGCCAAAATATTTACAGCAGCGGTTCTCCACCTTCCTAATGCCTCCTAATGCCATGACCCTTTAATACAGTTCCTCATGTTGTGGTGACCCCTAACCATAAAATTATTTTTGTTGCTACTGTTATGAATCGTAATGTAAATATCTGATATGCAGGATGTATTTTCATTGTGACAAAGGGGTTACAACCCATAGGTTGAAAACTGCTGATTTACAGGTAAGTGTGCTGAAATCTGCAATTTAAATGAATAGATGGATATATGCTGAAGTAAGTTACATTAAAATGTTAATGGCAGAGGGGAACCCTCAACATTGCTGGTGGGAATGTAAATTAGTGCAACCACTAAGGAGAACAGTATGGAGATTTCTCAAAAAGCTAAAAAATAGGCTCGGTGCCTGTGGCTCAAGCAGCTAAGGCACCAGCCATGTACACCTGAGCTGGCGGGTTTGAATCCAGCCCTGGCCTGCCAAACAACACTGACGGCTGCAACCAAAAAAATGGCTGGGCATTGTGGCAGGCGCCTGTAGTCCCAGCTACTTGGGAGGCAGAGGCGGGAGACTTGCTTGAGCCCAGGAATTGGAGGTTACTGTGAGCTGTGATGCCACTGCACTCTACTCAGGGGGACAGCTTGAGGCTCTGTCTCAAAAAAATAGAACTATCGTATGACTCAGCAATCCCACTGCTAGGTATATATTCAAAGGAAGGTAATACAGGGCTGGGTGCCTAGTGTGGATTGCTTGAGCTTAGGAGCTCTGAGATCAGCCTGAGCAAGAGCAAGACCCTGTGTCTACTAATAGGAAAATTAGCCAGGAATCATGGAGGGTGTCTATAGTTCCAGCTACTTGGAGGCTGAGACAGGTAGATCTCTGGAGCCCAACTGTTTGAGGTTGCTATGAGCTACGATGATGCTATGGCACTCTACCCAGGACAACAGAGTGAGACTTTATCTCAAGAAGAAAAAAAAAGGAAATTCAGTATATTGAAAAGATACTTGCACTCCCATGTTTACTGGAACACTATTCACAATAGCCAAGATTTGGACTCAACCTAAATCTTCACCAATGGATAAATGGATAAAGAAATTGGGGTACCATACACACATGGAATATTATATAGCCATGAAAAATGAAACCCTGACATTTGCAGCATGGATGGAAATGGAAAACATTATGTTAAATGATAAGAAACCAAGCACAGAAAGACAAATTCTCACAAGTTCTCACTCATATGGGGAGACTAAATGTTAAAAACAATTATCTCATTGAGATAGAGAACAGAATGGTGGCTACCAGAGGCTGAGAAGGGTAGTGGAGTAGGGAGATAAAATGGGGATCTTTAATGGGTGCAAAAATATGATCAGTTTATTTATTTATTGAGACACTTTCATTATGTTGCCCTCCAATTCCTGGGCTCAAGCAAGTCTCCCGCCTCCGCCTCCCAAGTAGCTAGGACTACAGGCGCCTGCCACAATGCCCAGCCATTTTTTGGTTGCAGCCGTCAGTGTTGTTTGGTGGGCCCGGGCCTGGACCGCCTCAAGCTGTCACCCTGGATAGAGTGCAGTGGCATCACAGCTCACAGCAATCTCAAACTCTTGGGCTTAAGCAATTCTCTTGCCTCAGCCTCCCAAGTAGCTGGGACTGCAGGTGCCCACCACAGCGCCTGGCTATTTTTTGTTGCAGTTGTCACTGTTGTTTAGCAAGTCTGAGCGGGACTCGAACCCGCCAGCCTTGGTGTGTGGCTGGCGCCCTACCCATTGAGCTACGGGTGCCAAGCCTATTTATTTTTGAGACATAATCCACTTTTTTTTTTTGGAGACAGAGTCTCATTTTGTCATGCTCGGTAGAGTATTGTGGCAGTCACAGCTCACAGCAACTTCAAATTCTTGGGCTTAACAGATTCTCTTGCCTCAGCCTCTCCAAGTAGCTGGGACTATAGCACCCAGCACAACGCCCACCATTTTTTAAAGATGGGGGTCTCACTCTTGCTCAGGCTAGACAGACTCACTCTGTTGCCCTGGCTAGAGTGCAATAGCATCATCATAGCTCACTGCCACCTCACACTTCTGTGCTCAAGCAATCTCCCTGCTTCAGCCTCCTGAGAGCTCAAACTATAGACACACACCACCATGCCTGGCTAATTTTTTCTATTTTTGGTAGAGATTGGGTCTTGCTCAGGCTGGTCTCAAAATCCTGACCTCAAGCGATCCTCCCACTTCAGGCTCCCAGAGTACTAGAGAATTACAGGTGTGAGCTACCAAGCCTGTCCTAAAGAGTTAAATAGAATAAACAATATTGGATAGCACAACAAAGTGACTATAGTCAACAAGTTAGGATATACTTTAAAATAACTAAGAGTGGAATTAGAATGTTTCTAACACATACACACACAAAAAAATGCCTAAGTGCATGGATACGCTATTACCCTGATTTGATTAATTCACATTGTATGCCTCTATCAAAACATCACATGTACCCAATAAACATAATGGACTCATAATAATTAAAAATTCTTTTTTCTTTTTCATTAGAACAATAGTGGCTCTGGATTGACAAAATGTGTTTTTAAAAAATTAAGGTGTTGGCTCGGCGCCTGTGGCTCAACGGGCTAAGGCGCCAGCCACGTACACCTGAGCTGGTGGGTTCGAATCCAGCCCGGGCCTGCCAAACAACAATGACGGCTGCAACCAAAAAATGGCTGGGCATTGTGGCAGGCGCCTGTAGTCCCAGCTACTTGGGAGGCGGAGGCAAGAGACTCGCTTGAGCCCAGGAATTGGAGGTTGCTGTGAGCTGTGATGCCACAGCACTCTATCCAGGGTGACAGCTTGAG
>CAUYON010055712.1:0-12649 GCA_963573935.1 Arctocebus calabarensis
TTTTTTTTTTTTTTGAGACAGAGCCTCAAGCTGTCACCCTGGATAGAGTGCCGTGGCATCACAGCTCACAGCAACCTCCAATTCCTGGGCTCAAGCGAGTCTCCTGCCTCCGCCTCCCAAGTAGCTGGGACTACAGGCGCCTGTCATAACGCCCGGCCATTTTTTGGTTGCAGCCGTCATTGTTGTTTGGCGGGCCCGGGGGCTGGATTCGAACCCGCCAGCTCAGGTGTACGTGGCTGGTGCCTTAGCTCATTGAGCCACAGGCGCCGAGCCTTTTTTTTTTGAGACAGAATCTCACTATGTTTCCCTGGGTAGAGTCCTGTTGCGTCACAGCTCACAGTAATCTTTAAGTCTTGGCCGTAAGCAATTCTCTTGTCTGAGTATCCCAAGTATCTGGGACTACAGGCATCCGCCACAATGCCCAGCTATTTTTTTTTGTTGCAATTGTCATTGTTTTAGCTGGCTCAGGCCGGGTTTGAACCCACCTGCCTCCATGTGTGTGGCCAGTGCCCTACCCTCTGAGTATGGGTGCTGCCCAGATCTACATCTTTTTCTAGATTGTGGCTCCTTCCAAGGTATCTCTGCCCGGAGCAGGCTGGGTGGGAAGACTCTGAGCCCTGGCTGGTTTTTCCTGATCTGGGCCTGGCTTTGTAGGGAGGAGAAGCATGTAACAGAGCACATCCAGTTCATGGAGTTGTGCTACAGTTCCTCATCCCTGTTTAAATTGGTGTTTACGTTCTACAGATGGGCAAACTAGGCCAAGAGAGTCTGGCAACTTGTTTAGGGCCAGCAGCTGTTGAGAGGCTGGGTGGGCTTTGGAGTACTTGTCAGTTTCTTCATAATCATTGCATTTGTTCCTTCATGTGAAATTTATGTGGTCCCCAGCCTTGGATGCCCCTTCTCACAGCATTCATTCATTCATTCATTCAGGCAGCAAACATGTTCTGAGCATCTGTCACAAGGGGTGGGGTCTGGTGTTTGGATGCAGTCTTGGGATGTGACATCTAAATTTAGTGCTGAGTCAGATAATGTGCCCATGTAGGCAGGAGGTACTTCCATGGCTTCTCTTTTTATGACACAGCAAAAACTCTGGGTACTAACTACTTGGCTTCTTACTGCTTAGTCACAGGGCAGAGTTCAAGCAGGAGAATGACGCCACCCCTGAGCCTCTTGCCCCAGGGAAAAAAGCCTTTTATAAAGATAAGAGGACAAAGGCCTCTGGACACTGAATTTGGGGCCCACCCTGATAGCTAACTGCGGTAGGAACTGGATCCAAGAAAAAGCACACAAAAGCACACACGATCAGAACATGTTCCTGTCGGGTCCTTATGCTGAAGGAAACCGAGCCGAAGCTGTGGCAGCTTAGAATTGGGGCTCCAGTTGACTATCTTATACATATGTATTCTCCTGCTTATTTCTGCTGGAAAATGGTAGCCCACCTTTAGACATCTTGTCATATTTCCCCTCCATTTTATGGGCCCTGGGAGAGGGAACAGAACAGTGACCAGCTGTCCTTATTTCTGGGGGAAGTTGTGAAATTTCATATATTCTTTTTTTTGCAGAGACAGAGTCTCACATTATCGCCCTCAGTAGAGTGCCGTGGCGTCACACAGCTCACAACAACCTCCAACTCCTGGGCTTAGGTGATTCTCTTCCCTCAACCTCCGGAGTAGCTGGGACTACAGACGCCCACCTGCCACAATGCCCAGCTATTTTTCTGTTTTTACAGTTCGGCCCAGGCTGGGTTTGAACCTGCCACTTTCGGTACATGGGTCTGACGCCCTACTTGATGAGCCACAGGCCCCGCCCGAAATTTCCTATACTCTTGACTGTTTGCCCTCAACCTTCCTCATATTAAGGCTTTTTGTGAAAACTCAGTGGAGTTGGTCACAGTGTCACAGTGAGATCACACAACCTTTAGGGTGAAGCCCAGAATTGGACCTGGATTTTGTCTGTCCGTTCATCCAACATGTGCCTGACCACTGCTCTGTCCCAAGCTCTGCTAAGTGCTGAGCACTCAAAGATGAGAAAGATAGGCCAGGTGTGGTGGCTCACTCCTATAATCCTAGCACTCTGGGAGGCTGAGGTGGATGGATTGACTGAGTTTGGGAGTTCGAGATTAGCTTAGCAAGAGCGAGAACCTGTCTCTACTGAAAATAAGAAAATTAGTGGGCATAGTGGCAGGTGCCTGTAGTCCCAACTACTCAGGAGGCTGAGGCAAGAGGATCATTTGAGCCCAAGAGTTTGAGGTTGTTGTGAGCTGTGATAAGGCCACAACACTCTACCAGGGTGACCAAGTGAGACTCTGTTCTAAAAAAAAGGAAAATAATCAGACTCATGTAAAAAGAAAATTGATGTGTGTGGTGCCTGTGGATTAGTGGGTAGGGTGCCAGCCCCATATATTGAGGGTGGTGGGTTCAAACCTGGTCCCAGCCAAACTGCAACAAAAAGTAGCTGGGTGTTGTGGTGGGCGCTTGTAGTCCCATCTACTAGGGAGGCTGAGGCAAGAGAATCGGGTAAGCCCAAGAGCTGGAGGTTGCTTTGAGCTGTGACGCCACGGCACTCTACTTAGGGCGACAAAGTGAGACTTTGTCTCAAAAAAAAAAAAAAAAAATTGATGTATCATAGATGTCCATAGTTTTGGTTTTGCCATAGCTTTTGAGTTCTTCTCACCCTCTATTTTGTGGTTTATAGCACATGGCCAGTATTATATGTAAAGATCTGTAAGATTCTCAGAAGGGCAACAAAGAAGACGGTTCCTTCTCCTCTGCTAGGAGTTTCTCATTAGAAAACCCTAACTTGAAAACTTGAGGGAGAAGTCATCTAGCAATATAGATAAGGTATCTGGCAATATGGATTACAAGGCCATGTGGATTTAGGCACCTAAGGAAAGAGTGCACAGTGAGCTGGGTATGGGTATATGGCTGGGAGGAGGGAGGCAGGCCTGGGGGTCAGGGTGGAGTATGCAGAGCAAACCTCGGGAGAGAATCCACTCTGACAGTGGGTCTGCATGGGAATTCAGGGCTTCCCATGGGCACATTCACTCAGCAGGCCCTGGGAAAACAAGGCCAGGTTTACTAGCTTTTGGCTGCCAATTCCTGTCATTCTCTCATTCTCCTGGTGCTGAGCCTGGAGAGCGGAATGGGCCAAGTTGGTGGGGGTGGGGTGAGAGAGTGGTCACCTGTGTGAAGAAGGACCCTGGGGCCACAGGTGGCAGGTGAGGGACATAGACTTGCTGGCCTTACAAGGATGCCCTCAAGGTGTCTGTCTGGCTAGCTGTGAGTTGCTAGGTGGATTGGAAAGCCAGCTTTCTCCTAAGTTTCAAGTCTGAGAATTACAACGGGGTTGTTTAGAAATCAGTGTCTGAGAGTCCCCTGGGGACTTTGAGATGTGTTAGCCTCCCTCTTTGGGGAGGAGTAGCTGAGGGGAGAGGCAGCTGAGGAGACGACTGCTTTCCAGCTGTGTCCCCATGACCACTTCACAAAATCTTGCCAGGCCTTGGTATCCTCACTTCTCAGGGATACCACCTGCCTTCCATTGCTGGTGTGCAAGGCAGGTGGACCTTGTAGGTACATGGTCCTGTGCATTAGGTGGCTGTGTGCTGTGCATGAGGTAGGTATTTGTATTGCAGGATGTTTTGTCTCTTACTTTTGTATTTACTTTCTCATTTGATCTCACCAGCAACTTCTAGGGGAGGTTGGTTGGTTTGTTCCCCCCTTTGCTATCTCACATTCAAGATCTGCTCTATAGACTAGTGCTGGTTTGCACTCTTCTTGTTCCTAGTCTGTGGCGAAGAAAATACAGATTGGGAGTCAAGTGTTTAACAAGCGTTAGAGCAATTTGACCTTGCTGGTACTCATTGAATAGGTATAGACCGCCTCAGTGTCATCAGATCACATGGGGAGTGGTGTGGTGTGAGCTGCATGTTTTGGGCATTGGTAGTTAGACCATCTGGTTGCAAATAAAAAAGTGGAGCTCTGCGCTGCTGCTGCTGTCTCCCTCCCCAAGTAGTGGATGACCCCAGGAGGAGCATCAGATGAGGGGGTGATCTTTGCAAGACAATGCAGATATTTGTCTTCTAGCAGTTTGTGACAGCTCAAGGCAGTGTGTGTGTGGGGGGGGTGTCTCACAGCAGAGACTTTCCAATGAGCAGCTGTTTCCATTTTGCACTACTGGTGCTTACTGTGCCAATGCTTTTCCTGCTGTTCCCCTGTCAGGCATGGTTTAGGCAGGTTTGGTAAAAATTCAGACCAGAACACAACCTTGCTGGATCCTATTGTACCTCTTAGCTTAGTGGGAACTAGATAGCTGGATAATGTCTATTGAGAGTGGGCATGGGGCTGTAGGAAATCGCACCTCTGCTGGCAAGGCCGTCCTGGGGCCTGGGGTGGTGCTCCTGCAAAGCCCTGGCCCAGCAGTCCCTCTCCTGGGTGTGAATCCCACACGTTCTCACGCAGTTTGGTATTCACTGCAGTGCTGTGTGTAGTGGTGAAGGGAGTGGCTGTAATACATCCCCATATGCACAGATCTTTGTGTACTTTTTTATCTTCTGGGGACAAATTCCTGGAAATGGTGTTATTGTGCCAATGGGTGTGGACTTTTGAAGGCTATTGATACAAATTGCCAGGTTGTGATTCCGAGGTTCTGCTCAGGTTTCTCCAGGTGCAGTCTGGCTTGGCTTTTTAGAACCACCTAGGAAGCTTCTGCAGGGTGGAGTCACTGGGCCTTTCTCTAGGTCCCCCGAATCAGAGCCTGGGGGTGGGCTGGTCCCCAGGAGGTCCTTTAACTTGGTGTTGTTTGTGAGGTAGTGCACCGTGTCTCCTCAGTGTCCAGGCCTAAAGCGTCTGTCTGACCTCGCTAAGGCAGAGTTGTGGGGTCAGGGGTAATACGGCAGGGCAGCTACAGGTGAGAAGACCACAGCTTAGAGACTGTGCTCTGGGAACTGTTTTCCTCATCCATAAAGTGGGAGTTTCAGAGTGGCCGTGGGGAGTCTGCTGTGCTCTCTAATATGAACACGCTAGTGAGTATTTCTCTTACTAATGTCACTGGCGAGAAGGATCTCACAGCTGGCTTTGGGCCTGGCCCGGGCCAGATCTGGGAAGGCAGCACTGGGAGAAGTGGGTCAGGACAGAGAGCTTGTCTTTCCAGCCCTTCCCCAGGGAGGCTGAGGCTGATCCACTGTTGGAGCAGGGTGCTGTTGGCCCAAGGCCCTGGCGTCTTTCTGTCCAGAGGAGCAAAGAGGAGCTGCTTCTACCCCATGTCCTGTGCCTGGCAGTGAGGGTGGTGGAAGGCCCCCAGGTCCCTCCCTGCCAGTTTAGCCTCTGGAAGCCTTTCAGATGTGAGGCGACTGTCTTCCTAGGAGAGCCCTACCTGTACTGTGTGAATGTGCTAGTCCAGGGGGGTTGTCAGTTGTACCCAGCCAAAGAGGGGTAATCTCCAGGAGGTGGCTATAGACAGGTTGTTTACCAGTTGTCCTGGTAAAGGTCAGGTGTGCTCTGTCTGCTCTCTGTTTCTTGGGCTGCAAGTCAAAGGGATGTCATTCATTCACTTATTCAAACATATATGCTATGACAGTCAAGATGAGCCATCCGTGGTAGGAAGCCAAAATGGGCCATCTGCGGTAGGAAGCAGTTAGCAGGCTGCTGACTTGTGGCCTGGTAAGTTGTGCTGTAATGCGGATAGCGACAAGGGGCCTAGAAAACAACTCCAGGGAATGGTTTGAGCTTATCTTATGGAAGGGTGTGTGAAGTGGTCTGCTGAAAGAGGTAACTTGAGAGCTGGGCTTTGTGGGCTGAGTGGAAGCCCACCTGGAGATGGGTAGGTGTGGGCAGGGGAGCAGAAGCCTGAGGCCTCGCAGTAATGTAGGAAGCCAGGCATGCAGGGTGATGGTGGGCTTGGTGATGGCTAGATGGTGGCCCTCGTCAGGGAGGATTCAGAAGGGAGCTGGAGAGGGTACATGGACTTTGCTGAGGACCCATCCTAGTGGACCTGGCTTCCAAATCTGCTTCTCAGCAAGCTGCCCGATGTCTCAGAGCCTCAGTGATAAGACCAATTTTAGAGGTGTTATTAAATTTTGCAGTACATACAAAATGTATAGCAGAGAACTTGGCTTGTAATTAGACACCCAGTAATTAGTGTTTGTTTCCTTCCTTTAAATGCTAGGGTGAGACTTTGACTTTAATCCTAACAGGCCTAAGGGAGCCATGGAAGGTTGTGGAGCACAGAGTTGATGAGACTACGTCTATGGTATTTGCTGCTGTGCTCAGGTATTGGGTGGTCTGTGAAGATACTCCGAGGTGGAGGGTGGTGAGACTGGACACATGGGCCAAGGCCAGGATGAGCGAGAGGAGTCACTGCTGTCACAGTCTCTTGCAGAATTTCCTGTGGCCAGCTCTGGTGGCCCCTGGGATGGCCTGTTGGAGCTCTGAGCAAAAGTGGAGGAAGAGGCCAGGGTTTAAAACATGTCCTTGGTGAGCCAGCTACCCCTGAGGGAACCTGCAGAGTTGGATGCTTGCCAAACACGAGCCTGGTCGTGAGAAACTGGGATGAATGTCAGGAAAGGGGTAGAGAGCAGGCCAGAGCCTGTGGAAACAGGCCAGGAGAGCACTGTGGGGTATGACAGGAGCTGTAGGAAATGTAGATTGACTACTTACCGTACGTACCAGGGAGCTTTCATAGGTCGTCTCAAATGAACCTCCTGCAGCCCTAACTAATGTGAAGGACTATACTGTCCCATTTTTTTTTTTTTTTTGAGACAGAGCCTCAAGCTGTCACCCTGGATAGAGTGCTGTGGCATCACAGCTCACAGCAACCTCCAATTCCTGAGCTCAAGCGAGTCTCCTGCCTCTGCCTCCCAAGTAGGTGGGACTACAGGCGCCCGGCCATTTTTTTTTTTTTTTTGGTTGCAGCCATCATTGTTGTTTGGTGGGGCCCAGGCTGGATTCGAACCCACTAGCTCAGGTGTACGTGGCTGGTGCCTTAGCCTCTGGAGCCACAGGCGCCGAGCCTATACTGTCCCATTTTTACAGAGGAGGCAACTGAGGCACAGAGAGGGTGAGTAACTTGCTCAGAGTCCCATACTAGCAAGTGAGGATTTCGCCTGTGGCTATTGGAATCCCAAGGACATGTCCCTTGAGCCAACATGGGAAATCAGAGCAGTCTTCAGGGGATACTAGGTTTGGAGTTTTCAGCTCCCATTTTCTCCTAGCAGGTTTCAGTTGCCCATGAGGAAGAACACCATGGCTAGGGTGCTGCTGGTCAGCAGTGTGGTGGCTGTCTGTGGAGGTAGTGAGTTCCCCCAGCTGAAGGGCCTGGGTGGCTGCAGGAATTCACGTCAGTGCCTTCATTGTTGGGGAGACAGGTTATGTGTTGCCCTAGTCCCTGGTTACCTCAGGACTTTCTATTTTTTTTTTTTAAGACAGAGCCTCAAGCTGTTGCCCTGGGTAGAGTGCTATGGCATTACAACTCACGGCAACCTCCAACTCCTGGGCTCAAGCGAGTCTCCTGCCTCTGCCTCCCAAGTAGCTGGGACTACAGGTGCCTGCCACAATGCCTGGCCATTTTTTGGTTGCAGCCGTCATTGTTGTTTGGCGGGCCCAGGCTGGATTCAAACCTTCCAGCTCAGGTCTTCATGGCTGGCGCCTTAGCCTGCTGAGCCACAGGCGCCGAGCCAGGACTTTCTGATTGATAGCCTCTAGCCCTTTGCAAAATCCTCTGGGCTCTGTTTTTTTTTTTTTTTTTTTTTTTTTAGCAACAGAGTCTCACTTTATCACCTTTGGTATAGTGCTTTGGTGTCATAGCTCACACCAACCAAAAGCACCTGGGCTTAGGCGACTCTCTTGCCTCAGCCTCCCTGAGTAGCTGGGTCTATAGGCATTCACCACAATGCCTGGCTATTTTTTGTTGCAGTTTTGTCTGGGCCAGTTTTGAACACTCCACCCTCAGTACATGGGGCTGGCACCCTACCCACTGAGCCATAGGCACTGCCCTGGGCTCTGGTTTTTTGTTTTTGTTTTCATTTTTGAGAAAGAGTCTCACTCCGTTGCCAAGGCTAAAGTGCCATGGTGTCAGCAGCTTCATACTCCTAGGTTCAAGTGAACCTCCTGCCTCAGCCTCCTGAGTAGCTGAGACTACAGCTACCTACCATAACACCTGACTAATTTTTCTATTTTGTAGTAGAGTCAGGGTCTCGCTTTGCTCAGGCTGGTCTCGACCTCCTGAGCTCAAGCAGTCCTCCTGCCTCCACCTCTCAGAGTGCTAGGATTACAGGTGTGAACCTCTGTGTCTGGCCTAGAGCTGGTTTTGAACTGGGGCCAGAGTCCTGGGTAGGCTCTTGAGTCCTTTGTGTGGGGGTAAGAGTAAGCTCGCTTCATCTTAGAGAATGTTGCTGCTGTGTTCAGGGTGACTGCAGGAACCTCAAATCAGCCCTGCAGATGGCAACAATTCTGGGGGAATTCAGAGGAAACCTAACTCCAGGCTGGTTAGGAGTGAGTTGTCAACCTAACTCTGAGGCTGGTCTGTGTGAGTTGTCAGAGGGTGTGGAGGGTTTGTGAGTCTGGAGCAGTACCTGTCCTCTTACAGCCCTGGCTGGTTGATAACAGCTGTCCTGGAGCTTCAGACCTCTTTGGCATACCTGTGTAGGAGGAAGATCCTAGGTTGCTGCCTGTCCTGGTGTGGGTGACCTCGGGAGAGTGCCCTCTCCTCTCAGATCTTTGCATCTTGTATCTGGTGACCCTGCATAGCAGCTGCCTCCACTTCTTCACTGCCGCTCTGGCTCCTCCAGGCGTGTACAGGCCTGCAGGAGCCAGGCCTTGGAGGGGGCAGGAGACTGCTTCCTCAGGAGCATGGGGGCAAGCCCCGACCTGAAGGAACAGACTTGGGGCCCAGCCTCGTGACTCATGTGCCTTCAGGAGCTGCTCTCAAGCTGGTGTCAGGTGGTGTCATCCCTTGGGTTAAAAGATAACTCCGTTGGCAGGAGGAAGCAGGCCTATTCTGGCTTTAATCTCCCTTCCTGCTCTGGTCCTGCTCCCTGGAGTCTGGCCAAGACAGCCCATCCTCATTTAGATGGTAGGGCCACCTCTTGTATCCTCACCTTGTCCCTAGTCTCCCCTCTGATTATGTTTTTAAATTCTAATGAGCAATTCAGGATTTGCTTTTCTTTTTCTCCTTCCTTCTCCAAGAAAAACAAAGTCCCAGGGAACTGTAGAGTGTGGTGGGAGGTGGAGATGTGGAAAGGAATACAGGCTGGGTTGATAGGGAAGTGCAGGGCCACCTTGGCCTGAGCTTGGCAGCTGGGTGAGCCATGTGTCACTTAGTCACCAGTGCTGGTGGGGGAGGCCGCTCTGGCTCCTGGGAGGAAGGTGCTTGCAATAGCAGGAGCTGCTGTGGTCATGAGTGGTCTTGAGTCGTCCCACCATCCTGAACCCTGAGTAGGCAATCATAGGACTTTTGACACCTTCTTTACCATGTCTTCTATCTTGTACAGGTGTCATTTTGGGAATCATATACCTTTTATTTATTTATTTTTATCCTGCCACTATGAAATGGCACAGCAAATTTTTTTAATGTGTTTATCTGTTTGCCTAAATATTTTGTTAAGAGAAAAAATTCTGTTAGATATTTTCCCTTTTTAGGTATATAAAACAATGGCCGCACTGGTACAACATTACTTATTTTTAAATCAATTGTTAAATAGCAAAAATTATATTAAACAATTTTCTGGGCAGTGGGATTATTTTTCTTCGAACTTTTCTGTTTCAAACAAATTTTTAACAGTATTCTCTTTTTTCTCCAACATTTTGTTTTGAAAGTTGTCAGACATAGTCTTCCCCTAGATTCACAGGGGTTCACCCCCCTACCATATTTGCCTTTTTATTTTCTCTCTCTTTCCATGTATATCTGCATGTAATCTTTTTTATTCCTGATCCATTTGGGGAAAAGCTGTGGACTTCAGGATACCTCCTCACTAAACTGTGAAGCATGCATGAACCAGGATGTATTCCTACATGGCATTACCATCATCATAGCCAAGAAATTCTACACTGATACAGTAATATCCTGTTGTCTGTGGTCCTTTTCAAATATCTGTAATTGTCTTGTACTTACTTTTTTGAGACTTTTAAAAATCTAGGCTGTAGGGCAGGTGCCTATAGCTCAGTGGGGTGCTGGCCACATACATTGATGCTGGCGAGCCTGGTCTGGACCAGCCAAAACAATGGCAGTTGCAACAAAAATATGGCCAGGTGTTGTGGTGGGCGCCTGTGGTCCCAGCTACTTGGGAGGCTGAGGCAATTACTTGAGCCGAAGAGTTTGAGGTTGCTGTGAGCTGTGACGCCACAGCACTCTACCGAGGGCGACATAAATGAGACTGTATCTCAAAAAAAAAAAAAAAACTAGACTCTAATAACATGTTATATTTGGATGGTATGCTAATATTATGCTAATGAAATATAATTTTGATTGTGGGTGTTTGACAGATTGTCAGTAGAACAGATTGTCATGATACAGACTTTACAGCCTGGTGCAGTGGTTCACACCTGTAATGCTAGCACTTTGGGGAGCCTGAGGTGGATAGATTGCTTGAGCTCAGGAGTTTTAAAACGAGGCAGGCATTGTGGTGGATGCCTGTAGACCCAGCTACTCCGAAGACTGAGGCCAGACGATCGCTTTAGCCCAAGAATTTGAGATTGCTGTGAGCTATGACACCAGGGCTAACTGAGACTCTGTCTCCATTATAAAAAAAAAAAAAAAAGAAAGGTTGAGAGACTTTTCCAGTGTCCCCAAATTAAAGTTTGCTTCTGTGTTCTGAATTTCTTTGGTTTATGAAACCTGTTCTGCTAAATTATTTTAAGTACCCCATACTTAATTATACCATTGCCATGAGTGTTACAGGTCATTTGACATAAAACAAAAAACCAGTAGCATCTTCTATCAGGCTTTAAACCTTCTCCTCCCCTTTTCCTTTTTAGGGTGGGATTCCTAAGCTCTGGACATCTGAACATCAGCCAGGCCAAGGCAGACCAAAGCATAGCCTGGGAGGGGAGGGAAACCCTGGGGGTGGAGCAAGGATCGAGTGTGGGCCCTGAAAGGGCAGTGGAAGAAAGAGGGCAGAGGAAGAAGTAATGAGTAGTGCATTTCTGCCTGTGGGTCAGTGTGTGTTGCCAGAGGCCTGGCGTGTGTCTCCAGGGGGGAAGCAGCCTGGGGCCTCAGGGTGACCTTTGATTGGATTTGGTCAGAGTGTTAAATCCTGCTGTGTGACTGGTTTCATCACTTTTCTTCTCTTTCTCTGAAACCATCTTCACTTCACATAGGGATGTGTCTAGGGCCCAAGAAGAGAGGTAGAGCGAGTGTTTTAAAGTATAAAGGAAGGAGCAGCTCAAAGGAGTAGGGTGCCGGCCCCATATACCGGAGGTGGTGGGTTCAAACCTGGCCCTGGCCAAAAACTGCAAAAAAAAAAAAAAAAGGACAGAGGAAGGAAGATAGCCTTGCCTTCAAGACCCCAAGATGAGGGGTTGCCAAGCATACTGCTCCAGAACAGTCAGAGGCTGGTATAAGACCTTTTCTAGCTAGTGCATTGCAGGGTAAGGAAAGGCCATGTTCCCCAGGAGGCCAGCAAGGAGGGCTTCCTGGAGAAGGGGGATTTGAGTTTTTCTGGATGGGCAGGGATGGAGAAAGGGTACTTTGGGAGTCAGGGAGCAGAAAAATCCTAGCTGCCTTGGGCAGTAGAACTGCCTATCTAGAAGATCCCCCAAGCAAACTTGGAGTGAGAGGGCAGTGCCTGACCCTGTGTTTGGAGGAAAGAGTTACTTGGGATTCTGAGTTCTTCCTCATCAAAAAAACCCCTGTGTTTGGAGGAAAGAGTTACTTGGGATTCTGAGTTCTTCCTCATCAAAAAAAAAAAAAAAGATTTATTCTTTGCTGACAATAAGGAATGCACATTCATGTAGAAAATTTAATTAATGAAGAAGAAAGAGAAAAGGCAACCCTATTTATATTAGGCTGTGGAAAAATGGAGCTTTCATTATATGCCAAGCATTGTGCTGAGTGTTACTTTATTCTCAGAAAAGCCCTACAGGGTAGTCCCTGTAGCTCATTGAATAGGGCACCGGCCTCATATACTGAAGGTGGTGGGTTCAAACCCGGCCTCGGCTGAACTGCAAAAACAGAAAAATAGCCAGGCATTGTGGCAGGAGCCTGTAGTCCTAGCTACTTGGGAGGCTGAGGCAAGAGAATCGCGTAAGCCCAGTAGGTGGAGGTTGTTGTGAGCTGTGTGACGCCATGTCACTCTACCAAAGGCGATAAAGTGAGACTCTGTCTGTACAAAAAAAAAAAAAGCTGGCTCTGCGCCTGTGGCTCAATGGGCTAAGGTGCCAGCCACGTACACCTCACCTGGCAGTTCAAATCCAGCCTGGGCCTGCCAAACAACAATGACGGCTGCAAACAAAAAATGGCCAGGCCTTGTGGCGGGTGCCTGCAGTCCCAGCTACTTGGGAGGCGGAGGCAGGAGACTAGCTTGAGCCCAGAAGTTGGAGGTTGCTGAGCTGTGATGCCATGGTACTCTATCCAGGGTGACAGCTTGAGGCTCTGTCTCAAACCCCCCTCCCCTACAGTGCAGATGCTTTTATTATTTTATTATTTGAGACAGAGTCTC
>CAUYON010055713.1:0-28442 GCA_963573935.1 Arctocebus calabarensis
AAATGGAGATTTTGCAGCATTTGTATTAACCTGGATGGAGGTGGAACACATTATTCTTAGTGAAGCATCACAGGAATGGAGAAGCATGAATCCTATGTATTGAACTTTGATATGAGACAATTAATGACAATTAATGACACAGCGGGGTGTGGGGGAAGGGGAGAGCAGACAGAGAGAAGGAGGGAGGGGGTGAGGGAAAGGAAAAGAAAAAAAAGAAAAGCAAAGAAAATAGTGACTAATTCTCACATAAATGGATTTAATTTTGACCAAAGTACATTACTTGAACATTAATTTTTAATTCAACTTGTTCATATGGTGTTTAGGATATTGCATCCTCATTTATAAGTGAAATATGTTTGTAATGTCCCTTTATAATATATTTTTTCCAATTTTAATATCAGGTGTATCCAGATGAAGTAGAATGATTTTGAAGTATTTCTTCTTTTTCTATTGTCTGTAAGATTTGGCATGATCTGTTTTTTGAAATTATCTTTTATTTTTACTTATAAATATTAGTTGCCTATTTTTTGAGACTTTGGAAAAAAAATAAGTTAAATGATGACTCCATATTGAGCCTCAGAGTCAAAGCATTCTATGATACACATACTCTTATCTGACAATGTGAATGTTACTTTTTTTGCATTATTATTATTATTGCTCAATATTTCATTGCAGCAATTGTCTGATTTCTTTTCTGAATTTATCTTCATTTATTCTTTAGGAGGTTTTGGTTTCTAGTCCTTATCTTAAACATTGTTATTAAAGTTTAAGCCTTTATTAATTTTGTGAAGGCAAAAAGTGGAAACCAAATAAACACATGTATATGTATAGAGAAAATAAAACAAAAAGTATATTTCAAAGAAATTTAAACATGTGTGCCTTAAAAAATTTAAAAACAGAAAAATTGGAAAATTAAAAAAAAAAGCAAATCTAAAAAATGGATAAATAAATCTATTTGGATTTCTTTTGTGAATTAACTTGTCAGAAAGTCTCACCTTTTTCATGAACCAAAGAAATGTACATGAACCACCAGTTTCCAAGCAAATTTGCAAGATATTTTTATTACTATTTTTAAAGATAATGCTCATTGCTGCTAAGAAGGAAGTGAAATAGATACGCCCATACAACAAAGACATATTAATACATTATAAAATTAATATTTAGACTATTTTTACTGAGAAAATAAAACCCAAAGATATTTATAACAAAACACTGGAGAACTTGACATAAGTTTAAATAAATTATGATATACCCAAACAATAAGTAGTACTCAGTGATTATACTGGCTCTTCAAGACACTTTTTACTGCTATAGGAAAATGTTTACAATTTGATAAAAACAGAAAAATGCAGTATCTTGCTCTACTCAAGCAGAAGGAGGAGAGAGTTGATGGTAGAAACGTTGGAGTTGGGCTGATAATGGCCTTGTAACAGCCAATGGCAGCTTCCAACCTGACTACAGTTTTCCCGATTCATATGCAGCATTAGAGATAACACCTCTTGGCTTTCATGGCTTTGGTCAGATTGAAACAAAAATGAATGTCTAGTCTGTGTGACCCTACCGGGGCTCCTAAAAAAAAACACCTGCCTGCAGCTCTCACCTGCACACCTTGGACTAGGATCTGGGGGCAAAGAGGCCTTTCTCCCAGAAAGGGGAGCAAGGCAGACTCACCCCATGAGTCTACCTACGGTCCCAGCGTTTATTTTTGGTGGCTGCAGTTTCTTAAGTATCACAAACTATGTGATTTACAACCCCAGAAATTTATTCTTACACAGTTCTAGAAACCAAACTCCTAAAAACAAGGTGTCAGCAGGGCCACACTTCCTCCAGGCACTGGGGGGAGAATCCCTCCTTGCTTTCTCCAGGTGCTCCTGAGCTCAGGGTTGCTTAACTCCTCTCTGCCTCACGTGGCCTTCTCCTCCTCACCCCACTTGTGTCTACACCAATTCTGTTATACCTGGAGTCATGGCCCACCCTGATAATCCAGGCTGAACTCTTCTGAAGCTCCTTAATCACATGCAAAGAGGTCTGACCTCTTCTTCCACAGAGGTCACATTTAGGTTCCAGGGGTAAGACACAGCTTCTACAAGCTACCACTCAACCCACTGCAGACTTAAGCCATAATTCCTCTCAAGTGGTAAAGTTACTAGAGGACTTGAAATATCTGTAAGATGTCACTCACTTAGAATTCTCTATCAGCTAACATCTCGCAGGAAATTAAAAGCAATGGCAGGGTATCAGACTTGTTAGGCAATAGGGATAATCATCATAGTCGGTTTAGGCTGTTTTAACAAAACACCATAATCCAGCAGTGTATAAACAATAGAAATGTATTTCTCACAATTCTGGAGACTGGGAAGTGCAAGATTAAGTTTCTGGCAGATTCACTGCCTGGTGAGGGCCTGCTCCTGGGTTCATGGAGGGTGCGTCTCACTGCGTCCTCTCCTGAAAGGCTCCAG
Organism: Arctocebus calabarensis; assembly: GCA_963573935.1. Lineage (NCBI taxonomy): Eukaryota > Metazoa > Chordata > Mammalia > Primates > Lorisidae > Arctocebus > Arctocebus calabarensis. The sequence continues at coordinate 2,460 of CAUYON010055713.1, forward strand.
GGAGTTCTCTGGGACCTCTTTTATAAAAACACTACTCTCATCCATGCGGGCTCCGTCTCCAAGACCCATCACTTTCCAAAGGCCCCACCTCCTCATCACAGAATCCCCATCATGTTGGGGATTTCAATATAAAAATCTAGGGAGGATGCCTACCTTCAGACCACAGCAGAAATGGACGACACAAATGCTACTTAAGCAGGTCCGTGAAGTTCAAAACCAGAGGGCACCAAGTAATGGTGAAGACAGATATTCTATACTATTACAAACACATTCTGCATCTCAGAAACTAGCACAGTGGCTTATACACAGTAAGACCATTTCAAAAACAGAACACAACATGACATTCCACGTGGCTGACCCAGTAGCTCACCCTGGGGATCCGGGGTCTAAATGGCGAGAGGGTACGATTTTCACCCACCTTCGATGTAGAGGGGCTCCACCACGTCGTGGTTAATCAGCTCAAAGTTCTCATGTCCAATCCAGTGCTCCACGTTTCTCTTCCTGCCCGTGAAAAAGTTGTCCACCACGGTTACTTCGTGGCCATCCATCATCAGTTTGTCCGTAAGATGGGAGCCCACAAACCCCGCACCGCCGGTGATCTGCATCAGGACAGTATGTGCAAAACACCCCAGAAAACACACATGAGGACTCGGCGATGACGGACTCCAGGGAGAGACATTTCTGACTTCAAATTTGGGAGGAAGGGAGGGAAGGAAGATTAAAGGTTTTAAAGCTGCATCTTTTACTCTTGCTGCAGAGCAAAGTCTGTAAACTCCCAGAAGCCTCAAATTTCAAAGCATCATCCTCCAGTGAATAAAATAAAATAAAAAAAACATAGTTACTTGTTTAAAAATGTCTTCCCTGACAGAGAATTTCACTAGAAAACCTTTCATTAGAAGGTTCTTATTTTATAAAAAGTGGGATGCTGCAGACCGCTTATGTGGTTCTAAGACTAGTGCTGCCAACTTTTATCATTACTGCATGGAAAAGGTGATTAGCAAAATGCAGATTTGGTGAATTATCAAAAAAATGCAGGCCCAGAGTGGTGGCTCACACCTGTAATCCTAGTACTCTGGGAGGCCGAGGCAGGTGAGTTGCCTTAGCTCAGGAGTTTGAGATCAGCTTGAGCAAGAGTGAGACCCCATCTCTACAAAAATAGCCCAGTGTTGTGGTGGATGCCTATTGTCCCAGCTACTCGGGAGGCTGAGGCAAGAGGATCTCTTGAGCCCAAGAGTTTGAGGTTGCTGTGAGTTATGATACCACAGCATTCTACCGAGGGTGACAAACTGAGACTATGTCTCAAAAAAAATTTAAAAAAAAGCAATACTTAAATTGGACTCAAAAACTGTGAAAACTAATGTCTTTTTTTCAAAACTATCTTTTTAGTCCCTACTTGGGGGGCTGAGACAAGAGAATTGCCTAAGCCCAGGAATTGGAGGTTGCTGTGAGCTCTGACACCACGGCACTCTACCAAGGGCGACAAAGTGAGACTCTGTCTCTACAAAAACAAACAAACAAAAAAACCTATCTTTTATTAGAAAGATGAGATCTTGCTCTGTTGCCCAGGCTATAGAGCAGTGGTGTGATTGTTTATAAGAACAAATTGATAAGCTATGAGGGGTCCTGACAGAAATTCTGCAATAATAGAACTCGAACCACCACAGATGTAAAAAGTCAACTGTGTTTGAACAAAATTTTTAAGTGAATAAAAAAATGCTATTGGAATTAAATAGTGTAATGGGAGAGGGCACAATAAAAAAAGTGCTTCATCTTGGGCTGGCCATAGGAGGTGGGAGTGCAAAGAACAAGCTCAGTAAACACACTTGTAACTGTATTTTCTACTGTGTTCTATTCTCCACCCCACTGTCTCCTCACAAAATTGCTTGTTCACTTTTGACTTCCTGTTTCAAATTAAAAAGTTAACAGCAGGAAAACATCGATTCTTTTTACCCATAATAAAAAGCAAAGAAACCCCTAGGTCTGTGGTTTTAAGTAATGTAGTTGTCCATGAACCAATTGAGCAATAACACTCTTTCTGATCACACGCTCTCACCACGACCTGTCAGTGTGTCTGGTTTTGGTTTTATCGTCTACATTCTACTGGTACACCTGGTACTTCCTCCTGTTCAAAGGAAATCTCAGACACCATCCATAATGTTTACCAAGGGTGAAAGAGAACAAAGCCACCTGGGTTAAAACTATCAAGGAGGCAAGGAAGCAAGAGGTGACGTTAGCTCAGGCCCAAGAACAACCCACCATCACCCACCAAGTAGATAGTCATATATGCTCTGATGCAAACACCAACAGAATAGCTTAAGGCAAAGTGGCTCTGAGTCAACCTCCTGGTGCTCAACAGCTTTTAATTAACTGACAGCATCATTTTCTAAAGCCCTCTGCTTAAGATAAGAGACCGATACCCACAGAAGCTAGGCTTTTATCTAAAACCCTCAGATCAGTAGTCACAGTAAGACTAACACTACACTCTTGAAATCGTCCCTATAAAATCAAAGGAAATGAAGAGGTTAAAGCTTTGCTAGCTGCTAAAGTTTTGCAAAGTATTGCCATAACTGAGAATTAACCAGCTCCTGCCCTTTAATTTGTTTCCCTGTAAGTGTTTACTGCTTAGAAGTCTGGTCACAAGATTTACATCTTCCCTAATGCTTCTACGTTTAACACCTCTATTGTGGAAACTAGGACGATCTTCTAAGGGGTCTAGAATTCCTATGGGGCCAATGATACCAAATGGACCAGTAATTCACACTGTAGAACTGGTAGAACTGTCTCAACATAAGAACGCAGTTTCTCCATCCCTAGATTTCACCCCAGACCCAACCAGTCAGCACTGCCAATTCCCTAGTCCCCTTGCCCGCCAACTTCCGTTCAAAATTCCCTGCCTAGAACTGCTTGGGAAATGGATTTGGGAACATCTTCCTGTCTTCCCGTTTGGCAGCCAATTACGAAACTCTTTCTCAGCTGTACCTGTGCTGTCTCAGTGCACTGGCTCTTTTCTGCACAGTGGGCAAAAAGAACCCAGTTGAGCAATAACACTCTTCCTGATCACACGCTCTCGCCATGACCTGTCAATGTGTCTGGTTTTGGTTTTCTTGTCTACATTCTATTGGTACACCCGAAAAATGATGTTGAAAAAGGATTTTCTACAAAAAATAATTGGATTCCAAATCTGACTTACCACGAGTGCTTAACTTATGGGATGGGACTTTATTTTATTGCATCGTTCTCAGTTTTCCATGGTTTTCAAATGCCAAAAAATGACAACGTTTTAAAATAAATTTGACCCCTTTTAGTGTAACTCTATAGATCTAAATGCAAATGTTTCTGAGAATAAGATGTTGACTGACATTCGAACATCATCCCTGCACCCAGAACACCTGGTGGACAGTACAGAGACAGCAGAAATCATGGGAAGCACCTTAGCACCAAATAAAATGTGTTTGGAATTGTTTTTCTAGAGACAGGCCCTTCCATCTGAAACACTGAAAGAGTTATATAACACAGCTGGACAGTTATGCCCTCTTTTGTCCTAATCAGTTTCAGGCCATTAGGCAAGTATGTAGAATGGAAGGAAACAAAACAAGAGGAAGCTTACCACTTACAAAGCTTCATTAGGAACAGGAATCACCAAATCCAAGCACAGCCTCTGAATAACTAGGAGCTGACACCCAAAGACAGTAGGAGAAAAGAGGTAACACCCTTACACTGAAATGGACCAGAACTTACACAGCTTCTGTGGCTTTACAACATTTACACCCACTCCATGTACTGTTTTTCTTGCCTTTGAGGGTGCTAATAGGCAGCTGAGTCGTCCAGTTCAAAGCCAGCATTCAAACTCATTATGCTTAGCAAATTAGCAAAAAGAATATATTTCAGAACAAACCTCTTCTTTTCATTGAAGCTGTAAGGCTTTAACAAGTTTTAGCAACAATATGCCAAATGGGATACGAAATGACTCTGAAATGGACTTAAACTCAGGGAAGACAGATAAGTGAAAAATACCAAGTCTGTTTATTGTGGTGATGTGCAAAGTGAAACAGATTCTACAAGGCTCAGAATCAATAGGAAGATCACTCCACATGGAAATAAGAACACCCCCAGCAAGACTGTTCAAGTGCTGCCGTGATTTAAAGGTATCCTCCAAAAAGCGCCTGTTGGTAACTTAATCCTCAGTATAACAGTGTTGGGAAGTGGGGCTTAATGAGAGGTGACCAGGAGCAGGTTCATTATCCAGAGAGCGGTTTCCATAAGAAAAAATGAGTTCTGCCCTTTTTGTCTTTCTGGCCTACTCTTTGCCCCTCCACCATGGGATAACTCAGTAAGAAGGTGCTCCCCAAATACCAACTCCTTGATCTTGGATCTTGGATACCCCAGCCTCCAGAACCATGAGCCAATATAAATTTCTGTTCTTTTATAAATTACCCGATCTTAGGAATTTTGTTAGAGCAGCACAAAATGGACTAAGGCAGAAAACTGACATAGGAGAAATGAGCTGTAGTTATAACAAATGCCTGAAAGTGAGCAAGCAGCTTTGGATCTGGATGAGAGACAGAGGCCGAGAGATCAGGAGAAAGTGGAAAGGCTTGGAGTCCGTGAATGTAGCACTGAAGGCTATTCAACTGGGGGTGCAGAAGAAGAGAGCTGTACAGAGTCCAGGATAACCTCAGAGGGTATGATCAGAATGCTGGTAGAAATACAGGCAGAGAAGCCATTCTCATGAGGCATCAGGTAGCCAAAGAGGAACAAGGTATTAGAAATTGGAGTAAAGGCCATCCTTGTCATAAAGGATGTATGTCCAGGTCCTAGGGCTTTATAGAAGGCAGAACTTAAGAATGGTGAGCTAGAGTAACCTGTGAAAGAAATTACCAAGCAAAATATTAAAAGAGTTGCATGGCTTCTTTTTACTGCAAATAGTAAAATAAGAAAAGTGATTCAAAGAAAGAATTTATAATTAAAAAAGAAACAAAGCAAAGGTGAACAAAAAAATTGGAAAATCCTAAGCCTAGCCACATTAAGAATGAGAAAGAGTTCAGGGGTGCACCAATAGACCTTCGATAAAGGGATTAGCATGGCCAGAAGGAAGCTGAGTTCTAGTCATCAAGACAATGGAGAAATGACCCTGAGGCATTTCAGAGATGAGGAGGCAAACTAGAAACTGGAGAATAAGGTCTCCAGAGAGGTGCTCCAGGTCAGCACTCACTGCCCTGTCCTGCCTCTAGGCTCTGCTCCCTGCATTTCGGCTCAGTGCTCCTCAGACACCACTGCCATGCTCAAGCCAAGCCCAGGTGCGACTCAGGCCACCACTCTGGAAGGTATACCCTGTAAGCCCTGGCAGGTTTACAGAATACAAGAGCTATGGGGACATCGCTTCCACCATCTACATTTCAAAGGATGTATCAGACGGCTAGGCTCAGACAGAGACTTCTCACAGAGGTGAAGCTGCCACTAAAACCCAGAAACTGTAGAGTTACCAGGGTGTAACACCAGCCTAGGAAAGGTACAGACACATGATTCAGACTTACAACACCTGCTGAGTGAACTGAGCCCAGGAAAGCCACAGTGACAGGGCAGTCTGAGGCCTTGAGGGCCCAACCTCCACCCAGTGTGCCCACGATACGGGACAGGGCGTCCCAGAAGACAATCTGGAGCCCTAAAATCTGATGGGGCTTGCCTTGTTGGGTTCTGGACTTACTTGGGAACAGTAAGTCTCTTTCACCTTGTCCAGTTCTCCTTTTTAGAATGGGAACCTCAACTTTATGCCTGTCTCGCACTCGCATCTTGGAGGAAGATAGCTTGTTTTGATTTCACAAGCTCACAGCTGGGGGAATTTGCCTAAGATGAATCATGCCTTGGGTCTCAACCATATGATGCTGAGATGAGACTTTGGACATTTGAGTTGGTGCTGGAAAGAGTTAGGACTTTGAGGCTATTGGGATAGACTGAATCCATTTGCGTGTGAGAAGGGCATCAATTTTAAGGGATGGGGTGGAATGCTATAGTTTCGATGTATCCCCTAAGAGGCATGTGTTAGAAACTTAATCCCCAGTGCAGCAGTGCGGGGCAATGGGACCAAACTGAGATGATTAGTCAATCAGAGTTCTGCCCTGATGACTGGATGAATGCCCTGTGAAAAAGTAAGTTCTGCATAAAATGACGAGTATGGTTCCTTTTTTGCTCTTTCTTGCTTTCTCTTTTCTTTCTGCAATAGGATAATGCCAGCTGCTTGATACTGGACCTCCTAGACTCCAGAACCATGAGCCAATAAATTTCAATTTATTATAAGCCACCTGTCCTGTGGTTCTGTTACAGATAGCAGCACAAAACCAATTAAGACAAGTGCAGACCACTACATTTTGTGATCAATCTGGCAACCTGACAACTAAAACATTAACAAAATAAACTTTTCTCTGTACTTCAGACATGAATATATTTCTAAATTCATGCTGAAATGCACGTATCTTTTTGATACAAAAGAAATAACCCCTAAAGTCTGACATAAAAGTATTAACAGACTTCAGAATTTGCTTAGGCTGAGACTTACACAAGCCACCCTAAAAACGCAAGAGACTTTGATAACTTACAAAAGAAAGGAAAGATTACATGAGTTAACAATCTATTATCAATACAGGAGTAACAGTATATTTTGAGGACATACAGTCCTACAACCCAAATGATGGGTAAAAGAACACGAAAACTCAATCTGTGTACTTATCATTCATATACTAAGGTCACAGATGAAAAATGTCTTGTAGAATGACAGTGTGCAGGCCACAGATTTGTTACCCCCAAAACAACCATTAAGTGGTAAAGTTATTTTGAAATGTAACCACTAGAAGTTTCTGGAGAACAGGCCCTGTGCAGTGATTCAAACCTGCAATCTCAGCACTCTGAGAGGCTGAGGTGGATCCTTTGAGCTCAAGGGTTCCAGACCAGCCTGAGCAAGAGTGAGACCCCTGCCTCTACTAAAAATAGAAAAACTAGCCAGGGGTTGTGGCAGGCACCTGTTGTCCCAGCTACTTGGCAGGCTGAGGCAGGAGGATCACTTGAGCCCAGGAGTTTGAGGCTGCTATGAGATAGGCTGACAACATGGCATTCTAGCCCAGGCAACGGAGACACTCTATCTCCAAAAATAAGTAAATAAAAATCTCTGAGAACAATGATGAAAAAGAAAATAAAAATGTCTCTAGAAACTGCCTCAAACATAACTTAAGTAATGTTTATTTAAGAAGCTCTAAAGCTGAGTGAGAAAGTGTGTGACACAGGATCCCGTGTCCCCCAGTGCAGACTATGTGTGCTGGATACGGCCAAGAAAACAGGAAGAAAAGGGAATCCCAGGCAAGTGACAGGGAATCTCACCAGGAAGGGCACGCTCTTCCCAGGCAGGGAAGGCTGAGGATAATGGACTACAGTCACCTGGCCTTGCCTCTCACAGGGGACAGGTGACACCCCAAGAGAAGTGTGATAAAGAGATCAGGAAACCCAGTCCTGCCTGATAATGCAGAAGTTCACCCTCTAGCTCCAAAGCAGAGGCCCAGAGGGTCCCCCAGGGGACAGGTAATAAAAATAGAGCACTCCAAAGCTCTCCACAGGGGAAAATTATGTTGTTTGAAAGAGAAAAGTAGGGCTCATCAGTCTAAGATGGTGGTTCTGAGACATCTTCTCACCAGCAGCTTTCAGCAAGGTCAGCGAGAGGGGGACCAGCTGTCTCAATGTAGATGGTCCACCCAGAAACAGCATTGAGAAAGCAAAAGCTGACAGTGTGGGACACCAGGAGTGAATAAGCTAAGAAAGAGGGGAACAGCATGGAAGGAGGGTGCAGAGGAGCAGACAGAACTAGCCTACAACACGTGGAATCCCTGAAGGATTAAGGCCGCCCGAGAAACTTGTCCACTCCCCAGAACCCCCTGTGGAGGTGACCAGGGACTGACCCAAACTCTGCAAAGGTCTATCCCTCCACGTAGAGGTGCAGTGTGAAATGAGCAGGAACTGGGGACCCACAGGACTATTTAGGGTGAAAAAGCTGGCCCCTTAGCAAAGGGCCAGAGAGAATGCAAACTGCCTGTGGGTTCTTCAGGACTGAGCCAGTGACTAACAGCTGGGTGTGCAGGAGTGTTTAGATGTAGATTCTGAACAGGAAGAAACCCAGCTGCCTGGCACCTTGCCATCCCACTTCAGCGAGTCACAAGGGCACAGTGGAGATCACTGAGTCCCTGAGTCGGCTAATACCCACAGGGGCCCAGCTCAGCACAGCTTTCCAGGAACTGGCTGCACGACTGGCTTCGGTTCCATCTTCCGTGCAGCCATTCTGGGGTTGATCCCACAGTGCCATGGTCCAGAGAGGGGAGGTATTGCCTTCAATATGGACCTCCTTTTAATCTCTGAGTGTGATTTGGACCACTGAGTCATATTCCCCCACCTCAAAGAGAGTCATATAGCATGCTAACTGGACATATAACAGGGTAGCAACACCCTAGAACAGTGGTTCTCAACCTTCCTAATGCCAGAACCCTTTAATACAGTTCCTCATGTTGTGGTAACCCCCCCACCATAAAATTATTTTCATTGCTACTTCATAACTATAATTTTCTACTGTTATGAATCATAATGTAAATTATTTGATATGCAGGATGTATTTTGGCAACCCCTGTGAAAGGGTCATTCGAACCCAAAGGAGTCGTGACCTGCGGGTTTAGAACCGCTGCCCTAGAATATCTGGCATACTCTCCACTCCTGCAGCACCTCTCCCTGCCCCTAGACTTGAACACTTGTGCATTTGCCATGCCCAAAATAAAACAGGAAAACCGAGTCAATCTCCAAGGAAACTAGCTGAATGGCTGTGTGTGTTTTTTTTTTTTTCTAATACTAGAGTACTATCTCATGTTCTTACTGATATTTTTAAATTCTCCTAGATGCCCAAGTTCATAGTAATTATATTTAAAATTTCTTTTCCTTTTTTCCTTTCATTACCTCTTGCAGAGCACCAAAGATTATATTAACCTCAGATATACGAATTTTTTTCTTTCCTTTAATTTTTATGGACTTTTTGCTTCATTCTTCTTTTTATTCTTTTCTCTCTCTCTCTCCTTTTCTCTCCCTTTCTTCCTGTACCAAAAGGCTATTTCAGCCTCAAAGCTCAGAGGCAAAGAAGATCAAATGGAAAGAGAACGAGAGAAATACAGGAAGCAAACCAAGAAGAAACTGCACACGAAGAGGAACCACCACCACCAACAACAAAAACAACAAAAACCACCGGCAGCATGGGAAATCAGAACAGATCACCTCCCTCAAAGGATCATTAACTACTACAGATGATCCCAAATATAAAGAAATCGTATAAATGACAGAAATGGAATTCAGAGTACAGATGGCAAAAAATGATGAAGGTAACTGAAAGGAAAATGGGAAATCACCCACTTGGATAATCTAAAAATTGACCAATGAAATGTAATGAAACACGAGACAAATTCTCCAAGGACCTGGACAAAATTAAAAAGGATATACCAGAGCTTAAAAAATTGAAGTCATCATTCAAGGAGTTTCGAAACATTGTAGAAAATTTCAACAAGAGACAAAACCATGAGTAGAATCTCAGAGCTCAAAATAAGACTCTTGAGTTATTTAAAGAGGCCAGGTTATTTAAAGAGCCAGAAGAGAGTAAAAACAAAGAAATCTCTCACAAAAATCATGGGACTGGACAGCACCTATGGCTAAGTGCGTAGGGCGCCAGCCCCATATACCGGGGTGGTAGGTTCAAATCCAGCCCCAGCCAGCTAAAACAGCAGTGGTAAATGCAACAACAACAAAAAAATAGCCGGGCGATGTGATGGGCTCATGTAGTCCCAGCTACTCGGAAGGCTGAAGCAAGACAATCACTTAAACCCAAGAGTTAGTTGGAGGTTGCTGAGAGCTGTGATGCCACAGCACTCTATTGAGAGTGACATAGTGAGACTCTGTCTCAAAAAAGAGAGAGAAACGAAAAACTAGCTGGGTGTTGTGGCAGCTATATGAAGTGTACAAACACATGAATTATAGGTATCCCTGAAAGAAAAGAGTCCTAATGGGATGGAAGTGCTAGTTGATGATATTATAACTAAAAATTTCCCAAGTATCACCAAAGATTGAGACATACACCTACAAGGTGGATACTGAAACCTAGGTTGACTCAATTCAAACAGAGCATCACCTAAATACACTATAATTAACCTGGCCAAAGTGAAAATGAAAGAGAAAATTCTGTCAAGCACCCAGACAGCATAAGCACCAGCTGACCTACAAGGACAAACCAACTCCTCCAGGTGACAGCAGATTCCACAGCTGAAACTTTACCACTCAGAAGAGAATTGGATCCCACTCCAATATACTCAAATAAACCAACTGCCAACCTAGGATTCTATACCCTGCAAAACTAAGTTTAAGAATGCTATTTAGCTGTAACAAAAAGGAGACTTTACCTCTTTTGTATTTACCTGGATGGAGTTAATGAACTTCTTTTTAATAAAGTATCTTAAGAATGAAAAAACAAGCATCCCATGCATTCAATACTAACTTGAAAAGAGTAGGCCTACACAAGAGGAATAACAATTAAAAGAAGGGAGGAGGGGGAAGGGGCTCAGTAAGCTCCCACCTAATGGGTACAATGTAGGGGCATATGTCACACCTCTGGGAATATGGACTCAAATACAACTCAACTTTTCCTAACAAATGCAAATAATATAACTTAATCATATATACCCCTATAAATAATCTGCAATTAAAAAAAAAAAAAAAAACCAAGCTTAATATTTGGTGGAGACATCAAATCTTTTACTGACAAGCAAACATTGAGGACATTTGCTAGTATAAAACATGTTTTTCAGGAAGTATTCAGACCAGTACCATATGCAGACCAACACAATGGACCATCCACAAAATAAAGATACTCAGAAACTAAACAACAAAGCCCAGCTTCCACATGGTCCAAATGATAAGCCAACAGACCTCCACACAAGATGAACAGAGCTCCACTCTACTTATTAATTTTCTAAATACATGTGAACAGCTTGCATTTGTCACTGAAGAGGCACAGGTTGGAAGACTGTATAAAAAAGTATAAGCCAAGTATTTGTCATCTTCAGGAAACATCTAACCCTCAAGGACAAATCAAGACTCAGAGTGAATGACTGAAAAGCAATAATTCAGGCAAATGGAAATCAAAAGAAAGCAGAAGTCACTATCCTTTTCACAGATGCAATTGTCTTTAAAGCAACAAAAGTAAAGAAAGACAAAGATGGATAATATATACCAGTCAAAGTAACAGTAAATCAGGAAGATATTTCAATCCTAAATAGGCATGCACCCAACATTAATGCCCCTAGATTTATAAAACAAATCCTGCTTGATTTGAACAATATGATAACCTACAATATGAGGGGATTTCAACAGCATACAAACAGAATTGGACAGATCCTCCAAACAGAAACTAAACAATGAAACAATGGACTTAAACACAACTCTAGAACAAACAGGCTTAACAGATATACACAGAACATTTGCCCCTAATACTACTGAGTATATGTTGTTTTTATCAGCTCATGGATGATTCTCTAAGATTGGTCATATCCTTGGACACAATTTAAACCTTAATAAATCTAAAAGTGCAGAAATTATAACTTGTATCTTTATAGACCACAACAGAACTCAATGGCAAAAGAAACACATATCTGCACACAAAGTCATGGAAACTAAACCTTTTGCTGAATGATAGCTAGGTCAAGGAGAGGATAGAGAAAGTCATCATTAGATTCCTTAAACAAACAGACAATGAAACCACTAGCTATCAAATCTGTGGGATGTTGCAAAAGCAGTCTAAGAGGGAAATTAGATGCCCACATTCAGAAATCTGAAAGAGTACAAAACAACAATCTAATGAGTCATCTCAAAGAACTAGAAAAAAAGATCCAATCCCAAACCCAGTAGAAAAGAAATAAAAATTAGATCAGAAATAAATGAAATCAAGAAAAAAAAAAAAAAAGAACTATTCAGAAGACTGACGACACAAAAAGTTGGTTCTTTCAAAAGATAAATTGATAAACCCTTGGCCAGATTAACTGGAAACAGAAAAATAAGATCTCTAATAACCTCAATCACAAACTAAAAAGGGAAAATAACTACAGATACTACAGAGATACAAAAGATCCTCGTTTAACACTACAAAAATCTCTATTCCCAGAAATTTGAAAATATAATTCACCACATAAACAGAAGTAAAAATAAACACCATATGATCCTCTCAACATGCAAAAAAGTGGAGGAAATGGACCAACTCCTGAAATCACACTACCTCCCTAGATTCAACCAAGAAGAAACAGAACTCTTAAATAGACCAGCATCAAGCACTGAAACTGCAGGAAAAAAAAAAGTCTTGGACCAGATGGTTTCACACCGGAATTCTATCAAACCTTCAAAGAAGAGCTTATACCTATATTGTAGAATCTATTCCAAAACACTGGGAAGGAATGAACCCTCCCCAACTCCTATGAAGCAAATATCACCCTTATACCAAAACCAGGAAAGGACTCAACAAAAATAAAACTATAAAAACAGACCAATTTCATTAATGAATACTGATGCAAAAAATACTCAATAAAATCTTAGCAAACAGAATTCAGCTACACATCAAAAAGATAATACATCACAACCAGGTGGGCTTCATCCCGGTGATACAAGGCTGGTTTGACATACACGAATCCATAAACATTATCCACCACATAAACAGAAGTAAAAACAAACACCATATGATCCTCTCAATAGACACAGAAAAACATGACAAAATTCAGTTTCCTTTTTGAAAAACAACACTTAAGAAAATAGGCACAGAGGTGATATTTCTTTCTTTCTTTTTTTTTTTTTGAGACAGAGTCTCAAGCTGTCACCCTGGGAAGAGTGCCCTAGCTCCAGAGTCCTAACTCACAGCAACCTCCAGCTCTTGGGCTCAAGCCATCCTCTTGCCTCAGTTTTTCTATTTTTAATAGAGACAGGGTCTTGCTTTTGCTCAGGCTGTTCTCAAACTTGTGAGTTCCAGCAATCCACCGGCCTCGGCCTCCCAGAGTGCTAAGATTACAGCCATGAGCCACTGTGCCCAGCCAGATGGGATATTTCTTAAACTGATAGGATCGATCCATGTTAAGCTCACAGTCAATGTCATACTGAATGGAGAAAAAGTGAAAGCATTCCTTCTTAGAACAGAAAATACACAAGGGTGTCCACTACTGCTGCCAGTATTTAACATAGTGCTCGAAGTCCTAGACAACACAATCCAGCAAGAGAGGATATCAAGGGTATCCAAATGGGGACAGAGGAAATCAAACTATCACTCTTTGCTGATGATATAACCCTATACTTAGAAAATCCCAAGAACTCAATTGTGAGACTCCTGGAAGTGACCAAGAAATACAGTAACATCTAAGGATATAAAAATCAATGTTCACAAATCACTAGCTTTCATATATGCCAACAACCGGCAAGCTGAGACTCAATCAAAGATACAATACCCTTCAAAGTAACATCAAAGAAAATGAAATGCCTTGGAATATACTTAACAATGCATGTGTAGGATCTCTAGAGAGAGAACTATGAAACACTGAGAAAAGAAATAGAAGAGAATATAGACAAAGGAAGAACATACCACGGTCATAGCTGAGAAGAAACAACGTCATTAAAATGTCTACACTACCCAAAGCTATCTACAGATTTAAATGCAATCCTCATTTCAAATGCCAATGTCATACTTTGAAGGATTTGAAAAAACAATTCTTCATTTCATAAGGATCCAGGAAAAAGCCTGAATAGCAAAGGCAATTCTAAGAAAGAAAAGCAAATTTGGAGGCATCACATCACCAGACTTCAGGTTAGACTACAAGTCTATAGAGATCAAAACAGCATGGTATGAGCATTAAAATAGAGACACAGATCTACAGAACAGAATTAAGAATCTACAGATGAAACCAGCTTTATACCACCATGTGATCTTTGATAAAGAAAACAAAAACATACACTAGGGGAATAAAATCTTTATTTAGTAAGGACTGATGCTGGGAGAACTGGCTAGCCACATGTAAAACAGTAAAACTGAACCCATACTTCTCACCACTTACGAAAATTAACTCACAATGGATAAAAGATTGAAATCTAAGACACAAAACTACAAAAATTCTAGAGGAAAAACTCTGAATCTTTTTGGCCTAGGAAAAGAATTTATGAAGCAGATCCCATTGGCAATTGCAGCAACAATAAAAATAAATAAATCGGACCCGACCCAGTCAAAAAGTTTCTGCACAGCAAAGGACACAATTCACAAAGCAAAGAGACAATCCTCAGAATGACAGAAAATATCATACACTACAAATCTGACAAAAGGCTAATAACCAGGATGTACAAAGAACTCAAGAAAATCAACAAGAGCAAATAAATAATCCCATTAAAAACTGGACAAGAGACATGAATAAGATCTTTTCTCATGAAGAAAGATGAATGGGCAACAAACACATTTTAAAAAGTTCATTATCCCTAATCATTAGAGAAATGCAAATCAAAACTACAAGGCAAGGTCCCAAAGCAGCAGATACCAGCATGAGTACAGAGAGAAGAGAACACTCACACTCTGTTGGTAGAAATGCAAACTAGTACAGCCTTCACGGAAGGCAGTGGGGAAACTCCTCAAACATCTAAAAGTAGACCTTCCACTTGATTCTTCAATCCCATTACTAGGTATCTACCAAAAGAAAAAAAGTCGTTTTACTGTGAGAATATCTGCACTTGAATGATTATAGCAGCTCGATTCACAATCACAAGGAAGCGAGGAACAACCCACTGCCCTTAAAACATAAATGAATTAATAAACTGAGGTATATGTATACAGTGGAATGCTATTCAACCATAGAAAGATGGAGATTTTGTATCTTCTGTAACCGCCTAGAAGGATGTGGAGAACATTCTCCTAAGTAAAGTATCACAGTAGTGGAAAAACAATCATCCCATGTACTCAATTCTCAATTGAAACTGGGAGATTAACAACTATAGGCCCGAATGACAGAAAAACTCAAATAAATTCAAGACAGGGGGATGAGTGAAGGGGTTTCAGAAGTTCCCACCCAACGGATATAACGCATGAATATATGGCACACTTCCTTGGTGAAGGACACAAATACAACTCAGATTTTACCTTACAAACACAAGCAATGTAACTACTCATAAGTACCCTCATGTTGACCAGAAATTTAAAAAAAAAAAAAAAGGAAAAAAGAAATTCAAGCATTATGCTCTTAAAAGCACTGACAATTTAGGAAATACATAGTAAAAAGGATGTGGCAGCTCTACAAAAACAAAATACTAAACCCTAGTCAGTCAGTAACAGAGAAAACCAGGGAAAGAAATACTTAAAAGAGCCATCCTGGAGTCAGAAGAAACCTTACAGACTGGACTCAAAATCCACCTTTGCAAAAGGGCCCGAATTTAACTGCATCAGACTGAAGAGCAATTATAAGCCAAAGCTTTGTTGAAAACATAGACAATAAGCTTAGCAATTACTGGAGCCAACAGTGGGGTGCTATATCACCCAAGGTAGACAGCAGAGAATGAGGGTGTCACTGAGAACCTGCTAGAACCACAGGCACCGCTAGGGGGTAGACCAGGGGTACATCCTTGGAGAAGTCACAGTGAAAAGATGCAAATTGCCACTAAAATAGACCAGACAAGTCATGAAACAAACACATAAGCAAATAAAAATAAAAACAAATTAGGAGGTGGGCAGGGGAGGGTGGAATGGAGGAACAGTATCCAGAACTGCTAATAGACTACCTAACATGTCTAGTTTAATCAACAAATTTTGAGACATGAAAAAACAGCAATGTCTGACCCATACACAGAAAGAACACTCAATCAACTAAACTGCCTGAGGAGACTGTGAGGATCTTGGGTAAAATATAACAGATACTTCATAGCAGCCACCATAAATATGCTGAAGGAACTAAAGGAAACAATGTTTATAGAAGTAGACAGAGAATAAAGAGATCATAATATAGAAACAAATAGAAATTCTGCAGTTGAAAATATCATAAAAGTAAAAATTCAATACAAGGAATCTACCGTCAACTGAACTCGTTAAAAAAAAAAAATCAGCAAATTATGCAATCCAAGGAACAGAGAGAAAAAAAGGAAACTGAACAGAATCTCAGACAAATATAGGACTCTGGTAAGTCCACCAGCATTCATGCAATGGGAATATTGAAAAAGAAAGGAACACAAAAAATATTCAAAGAAATAATACTTGAAAAGTCCCTAGAATGGATGAACATATTTATTCATGAAGTTCAATGAAATGCAAGTAGGATAAGAACCAAAATGCAAATAAATAAGTGCACACAGATACATCATACTGAAAATACTAAAAACAAAGATAAAACCTTGAAAGTGATTGTAGTAGGTTGAATATTGTGCTCCAAAATTCACGTTCTTTCCAGAGCTTCAGAATGAGACCTTATTTGAAAACAAAGCCCTTGCTGATGCATTTAGTTAAGAGGAGGTTAGACTGGCTTAGGGTGGGTCCTTCATCTAGCAGGAAACACATTTCAGGACCCATGTGATAATGGAAGAAGAGACCAGCGTGATGGCTCCACGCTCCAAGGAGCACCAAGGACTGCCAGCAACCCTGGACACCAGGAGCAGATTCTGCTGCAGAGGGAGTGTGGCCCTGTGACACCTTCATTTCAGACTTCTAGTTCCAGAACTGTGAGAGATTAAATTTCTGGTTTTTTAAAACCACTGAGTTGGTGGTAACTTTACCAGCAGTAGTGAATGACGGGAATACATCCTGAGGAATGCATCATTAGGAAATTTCATAACCATTCAAATGTCTTACACAAACCTACATGGCACAGCCTACTACACACCCAGGCTGTATAGGATAGCCTGTTGCTCCTAGGCTACAAACCTGTACAGCATCTTACCATCTCTGAACACTGTAGGCAATTGTAACACAATGATATTTGTGTATCTAAAGATATCTAAACATAGAAAAGGTACTGTAAAATACAGAATAAAAGATAAAAAATTATATACCTTCCTGCAAATGTAGGACTAGAAGTTGCTCTGGGTGAGTGTCTTATAATCACCTAATTTCCTATTTGGTACCTTTTTTCCTGGATTCTAGCTACTTACTCTCTGGCATCACTTGCTTTCAGCCTGATGAACACCCTTTAGCATATCTTGCATGGTAGGTTTGCTAGCAATGAATTCTCTCATTTTTTGGTTATCTACGAATGTCTTCTTTTCTGATAGTTACTCCTACTTGGATGTAGGATTCTGGACCACCAGTTTCTTTTTACATTTTTGACAATGTCATCCACTGTTTTCCCCATTGTTTGTTATCATTGTATTGAAGTTCCCTGTGTGGGACAAGCCATTTTTCTTTTTCTGCTGTATAATTTCCTTGGGATGCTGTAGAAGTTATCACCAACTCACTGGATCATATAGAACTCTTAGAAAAAAAAACACAGTAAGTCTTTGTAACCTCAGATGAGGCAATGACTTCTTCAATGACACGAAAATACAGTACACACAAGAAAAAAAAAGACTTCATCAACATTAAGAAGTTTGTGCTTCCAAAAACACCATCAAGAAAGTGAAAAGATTGGGGCTGTGTCTGTGGCTCAAAGGAGTAGGGTGCACGCCCCATATGCCAGAGGTGGCGAGTTCAAACCCAGCCCTGGCCAAAAAAAAAAAAAAAAAAAAGTGAAAAGACAACCCACAGAATGGGAGAAAATACTTGCAAATCGTTTATCTGATAAGAAACTAGAATCAAAAATATATAAAGAATTCCTAACACAATAATGAAAAGATAATAACCCAATTAAAAAATGGGCTAATACTCTTGATACAAGATATTTCTCCAGATACAGAAATTACAGGTTCTAATTTCTGCACATCGTCAGCACCACTAGCCACCGGACAAACGCATATCAAAACCACAGAGGTAAGGAACTTCACACTATCCAGGAAGGCTACAATCAAAAAGACAAGTGGTGCTGACGATGTGCAGAAATTAGAACCTTCAGAGACAGAAAGTAGTTTTAGTGGCTGCCTAGAGCTGGGGAAAAGGGAAATGGAAGCGACTGCTAAGGGGTGCAGGGTTTCTTTTGGGGGTGGTGAAAATAGAACAGAATCAGAATGTGGTACTGTTACACAATTCTGTGTACATACTACAAACCACTGGATTACTCCAAAAGTCTGAATTGCTGGAGATGTGAATTACCTCTCAATTAAAAAATAGAGTTTCTTAATATTACAAATACTAATCAGATGTGCAAACTTACCAGAATTCTTTTACGATCCTTTTCTGATAAAAACTTCACTGGTGGGTATTTCTGGGTAAAGCTGTATAACAAGAAGGGATTAAAAAAGAAAAAGTCATATCTCATTTGAATATTTTCTCCTCCCACCATCAAAGCAAATGCCAAGTGTCTGAACTGTTGCCTTTTGGTCCTTCTCCCTAGTCTGAATGCCCGCTGGAAGAACCAAGGTGTCATTGGCTAACTCAAGTTCAAGACCGGCTCTCTGTTTAGAATCAAGCAAAGGATGTGACTTGAGATCCTAATGCTCTGAAGCAAAAATTTAAAAAGCTACAGGCAATTAACCATGCTAAAGTAGAGCAGGCATAACCTCTACTAGTCCAGTTAAAAACACACAACGCGGGGAGCGGTGGCATTCTCCTCTGCCTTTATCAGAACAGCTTTTATAGAATCACAGGCCCAATGCTGGAAGGCTGCCTTGCAAGAGAAAGAATGTCAGTGAAACTTTGGCTCCTGTTCTGGGCAGTTTCACAACTGCAGCATCCCATCTCCTGGGTTAAAGGTCTGAACATCAGCACTGTACATCTCAAACTCTCGGGTCTGATCACATCTTAAATCTCACCTTATCTTTTGATGCCATCTTCCCTACCACCAAGGCACCAATGGGTCCCCAACCCACGCACATGTTCAAAGAGCAGGGTAGCATAATCAACAAATAAAACATCCAAAAGCAGGTGACAAATGTAGCTTTTAAGAATGTACATTCTTAATGTGATTCCATTAGGAGGAAGAGTGCTTTAAACAAAACCCAAAATCTCCACTTTGTCATCATTACTTTAACAACAGAGGTGCTAGTCCACAGCACTGTCCCCAGCACAGGCGGGGCTCTGGGACGCAGAGTTTCCTTAAAGGCCACTGAACTGAACAGACCATGACAGGTCATTAGACAGAAGTCTTGAGCAGGGGTTTCTCATCTCTTAAATGCCTGGAAGCCAGTCTAAATTGGAGTGAGAAGGCTTTCTCTAACAATGCAGATGAATTTCCCAACTAAGCATTTCCAAATTCTCAAAAAGTCAAGTTCACCTTATGGTCTACAAAATCAGATGGAGAGTCTGAGGGCATGGGCAGGAACCCTTCCCCTTGTGTAGTTCTGTGGGCCCCCACAAGAGCCCCCCAAGAGCACCCTGTACCTTAAAGCCCCGCTCTACCTAGCACCTAGTGGGAGAAATAACCCCCCACCCCCATGCCGGGCTGCCCCAGTACTTCTAGCTGTCTGCAGAGGAGCGCTCCAAGAAAGACTGGAGGGAGGGGACAGATGCTGTGTTTGCCTCATAAAACATCTCGTTGGTCCATCTCCTTCCTCAACTGCTCTGCTGGGGGAGAGCACTGTAAATCTTAGCACTATCTGCAGGCACCCCTCGCACCCCCTCCAATTTCCTTAACTCTGCTGCGCTCACATATGCTGTCTCTAGCCTCAGTCCTCAAGCTCCACGCCCACCCTGTGGCACCACTGAAATTCTCCTCTCTTCCCACCACGATGGCAACATCTCTGACTCGCTGCTTCCCTTCACTTGCCGTGGGAGTTCCTCTTCTACCCTCTGTCATTTCAGAGACAGTGACACACAGGGGAAGGGCACACAGCTAGATTACACCCCGGCAAGTGAGTTGCTGGGAGAGAAAGGGATTCTGCAAGTAGCAGGGGAGTGAGGCTGTGCCATGGGCATCCCGGAACTGAGAACAATTTAGTTACCAAAAAAATGAGACATAGTCTCACTCTGTGGCCCTGGCTAGAATGCTATGGCATCATCACAGTTCACAGCAACCTCAAACTCCTGGGCTCAAGCGATCCTCTTGCCTCAGCCTCCCAAGGATTATAGGGGTAAGCCCATGCACCCGGCCTACAAAAACAAATTTTAATCCAAGTTGTGAGCTTAGAACAGTGCCCATCTGAAAGCTTAAAATGAAACTTGGTGTGCTATTTATACCAGAAGGAAAACAGAAAACTGTTTAATCACAGGAAATGTACTTCAAGAAATAAAACTGAAGCAAAGGCACAGTTGCCCAACACACATACTTACAGGCAGGGGTGGAACTAAAAATTGCTTCAAACCCGGAACCCTAAAATTTTCAGTTTAAAAAATGAAAAACAGGCTGGGTTGCTTGCCTTGCTTTACTTCAATATGTAGCAACCAAGTTTTAGATTTCACATGGATGAACAAGTTATTAAACTCCTTTGAGATGTCTCACACACACAAAGCCTTGAGTCCCAGGATGGGGAAAGCATCTTCCAGACACTCTTCGGTACACCCTGTAGTTGAGGGTGGCACAGCATGGTGACACAGAGAGTGCTTTTGGCTGGGCCCCATCCTTGGCCCGTGGCCTGGTGCTTGAGAGCTCCTGCGGACCCGACCCAGAGCTGGGTGGTGGGCACAAACTTCTTAAAGGCCTGCAGAGGTGAAAATTCCACCCAATTGACTGACTCGTCCACTGACTGAGTGTGCAAATGAGTACCTGTTGTACGCAAGGCATGAAGTGTGAACATTCCTAAGTGTGAGACAAGCAAGTGAGGCAGAATGAAGTATGAACCACATAATGGATCTTTTATCTGCCCATTAATCCTTTACTAAGTATTTTATGCTATTCTAGACTCTAACTTCACCACTTAGTAGGCTAGCCAGTAAGAAGTACTCTTATTTAGAATCTAAATTATTGTCATCATTTGCTTCCTATTCAAAGAAATTTTTTTTTAAGAGACAGGGTCTCTCTCTGTCAACCGGACTAGAGTTCAGAGACATGACACAGCTCACTGCAGCCTCAAATTCCTCCCCTCAAGTGATCCTCCTACCTCAGCCTCCCAAGCAGCTGGGCCTGTGGAAGTGGCCACTATGCATGCCGAGCTGTTTTCATTTTTTTAATTTCAAATTAAAATGAAGGTACAAATGTTTAGCCTACATTATTTTTGTTTTTCTCTTTTTTTCAGAGATGAGCACCTTACTGTATACCCCCAGCCAGTCTTGAACACTCAGCCTTAAGCAATCCTCCTGCCTTGGTCTCTGGAAGTACTGGGATTACAGGCATAAAGCCACTGCACCTGGCCCATTCAAAGAACATTTAAAGATACCAAAATGAAATTTAACAAATGACATATGATTCATTCAAGTATTAAGAAATGGGGGTGTGGCTCGGCGCCTGTGGCTCAATAGGCTAAGGCGCCAGCCACATACACCTGAGCTGGAGGGTTCAAATCCAGCCCGGGCCCGAATCCAGCCCAGGCCCACCAAACAACAATGAAGGCTGCAACCAAAAAATGGCCGGGTGTTGTGGCGGGCACCTGTAGTCCCAGCTACTTGGGAGGCGGAGGTAAGAGACTCGCTTGGAGCCCAGGAATTGGAGGTTGCCATGAGCTGTGATGCCACAGCACTCTATCCAGGGTGACAGCTTGAGGCTCTGTCTCAAAAAACAAAAAAGAAATGGGGGTGTGATGACAGGGAAACAACCCACATATAATCCACTTAGGATTCCACAGAGATCCTGTCCTTGTTTTTTTCCCTATAGAAATATAACCTGTAACTTTCAAATACATGTTTCTTTCTTGGGGACCACATAGCTCAATGTGACAAACACACAAAGAAAACATACTTCCAGTTACATTCTTATCTTGCCAGTGTCAAGATGGTTGTTTGATCATTCTTATCAAAGTAGAATGAGAGAAATAAAATGAGGCAGAGCTCTATCAATTTCCACCAACAACCTTGTCAGTGGTGTCTAAACTGAACCTCTAACTAAGACAATGACACAGGCTTGCTGGTCATCTGTCTTGCTCACCACTCTGAAGAACAGAAGCATTCTAGAATGAGTACCCAATCGGTAGACCTCAGAGGCAAATGCCCACCCTCTATAGCCCTAATGTAAGGTGACTCTTAGGATTTGACCAGAATGAGTAGTGTGAGTTCTTAAGATTAAATTCTTACTTGTGCTTCTCAGAACATCATAAAAGTATCAAAGGGAATCACATAATTGTCATATTTCAAGAGATCTTGTTTGTAAGATATTGCCTGTAGGAAGTTAACTGATTGACTCATTCTTCTTTTCATAATAAATGAATATTTTTGGCCAAAGAAAATTATCGCTAGTAAACAGATTTTCTTTATTTTCTTTATTTTTTTTTGTAGAGACAGAGTCTTACTTTATTGTCCTTGGCAGAGAGCCGTGGCATCATACAGCTCACAGCAACCTCCAACTCCTGGGCTTAGGCGATTCTCTTGCCTCAGCCTCCTGAGCATCTGGGACTATAGGTGCCCGCCACAATGCCGCCCGGCTAGTTTATTGTTGCAGTTTGGCCAGGGTGGGGTTTCAACTCGCCACCTTCAGTACATGGGGCTGGCGCCCTACCAACTGTGCCACAGGTGCCGCCCGTGAACAGATTTTCTTTTGAACGATATAAAACCTGCCTTTCATCTTTCATTTTATAGAATTACTCAGTTGAGATGAACTTGTATTAACTACTGACCTTAAAAAAAAGTATACCTACCTTTTTTCTAAATCTCTGATTTTCTCTCTTAGTGGTTCAACAATCTAGAACAATAACCAAAATCAATTTTAAAATAAAAACTTAGTCCTCAACCACTTTCATCCCATTCTGCCCTTTCAGAAACGCATGGCAATGTGCAAAACGGGGTTTAATTTTTTCCACAAATTCACTTCCAGGTTGAAATTAAGATACATCATTTTGTCACAATGTTATGAGCAGGTAAATTGCATGTTAGAACTCTTATTCCCTAAATGCCTAAGTCTGAAAAAATGAACCTTTATACTCACTCACCTTACTTGGAAGAATGCAAAAAAATATTTCAGGTTCATAAGAACAGGAAGAGCAACACTATGCCCACTTTTTGGGAAGAATCCCCTAAGCACAGGTTATAAAAGCCTAATATCTTCTGTTTGCAATTACTATATATTCATGTTATCAGCTGCAGCACAGAAACCACAAGCTGTCCATCAGCCCACATCCGTGTGGACGCAGTGAGCCTGAGCAGAAGAGCAAGCCAAGGGCTTCCCTGAGCCTCTAAAGTTGGTTCAAATCCCAACTGAGTGACCCCCCCAGTCCCAGCCCCTCCCCCACCGTGCTGCAATAGTCTAGCTATACCTACATTTCTTTATCTACAAACTGTAAACAGTTATTTTAAAACAGAGGTTGTACAACCAAGCAGGTGCTTGCATTTAGTTAAATAGAGGTGTGACTTCCCCACTCTGTGCATATAAAGATGTTTCTATGTTCCAGCAAGTGATTTGGGGCCATTTTCGTTCCAGCGTTTGCTTGAGTGAATGGATATTGGTACTGCTTTCCACTTTATAAAGGTAATCACTTTCCCTTCTCTAAGAAAAGCTCACCTGAAAAGCCTAAAATCATTTTGACCATAAGGTAGAATTTGTTTTAATAAGTCACACCTTTATAAAAGTGGACCAACAGTGACAGAATCTGCAACTTACAGGGTAAAATGCAGAAAACCTCCTCTTAAGGGGTAATTTTTTAAAAGATGGCTTCAAAACCACACAGAACAGCATCCAGTTACCACAATAAAGAACAAAGCACAAGCAAAGGAAGTGAAATTGACAAATATGTCAATAAAATAGAAGCAAACATGGAAAAGAGACTAACCTCTTCGATCTTGCTTTCAATTTTCAGTTCACTGTTTTCTTGGATAGACCTGTTGAGTAGAAAGCTATAAAACTGAGATCAATTGAAAGGCTTTGTGACTTCTAGATGTTTCTGAACAAATTACCACAACGCAGCCCCAGTGATGCAGACCACCTCCCTCTCCTGCCCACCCAAGCATCAGTTGAAGGGGAGGTACCAGAGGAACAGAAGACAACTGCAGAGACCAAGTTACCTTAAATTCATCTATGAACATAACCTGCATTACCTAGTGAACTAAAATTATCTCACTTCATGTTACACCAAACATGGGATTTTAAATTAGAAGCAGGAAGTGTCCAAGGAGTACATTCTCATCTGCTGGGCTTTCCTGCAGATTTAATGTAAAATGGAGCTTTCTAAGTAAAACCATGCAGTTCTTTTAAATGAGCTCTGAGCACCCCACCTCCCCACACACAGCTGCCTTTGTCCAGAGACTTATACAAGCCCTGGTGGTAGGAAATGGATCAACACAGCCCCACCCACCTGAAAAAAACAACTACACAAGAAAAGCCTCCTGGGTGCACAGGAAATACCTTTACCCTGTGTAGACTTGAGTAGTGACATGAAAACCAAATACCCGCTTTACCATCACAATTTTGATTGTTATTCTTACATTTTTTAATACCACATAGCAAAGTAGAATGTGATCTTTCTTTGAGTGGTAAACTGTTATAGACAGCACCGAATTTGTTTTGTTTTTGCAATGAATACTTACCACTTTTTGCTGATTTTGAAAAAAATGTTTTTTTTTTTTTTTAACTTGGTAAAGAGATTATTAACACAAGGATTTTACTTTTGCAAAAGTCTCTTGCCCTATTAAGTTTTATCTACACACAGGCCTAACCCTGGATAGACGGGTGGTCTCAGCAACCACATCCACCAGAGCTCCCTGAGCCAATCAGCTATTTCCCTAAAACAGCTCCCTTCTGAAAAGGCTTTGCAAAAGCCCCTCAATGTTGTTGCTCCAGCCATCTAGAAGTGCAATGTTCATTTTAGAAGTGTCAAAGCTGGGCAGCGTTTCCCCTGTACTACCTACAGGAGGAAGGTATTACCTACCAAGATGGCCCACCATTGCTTTACATCTGTGCTTTACTCAGGAAAAAGTTACTATCAGCTAATCAGCTGCATACCTGGAGAACACCCCTAGGGGAAAAGCGACAGCCCAGATGTGTGAATAGCAAAACCTCAATTTCACTTTTTTTTTTGTAGAGACAGAGTCTCACTTTATCGCCCTGGGTAGAGTGCCCTGGCGTCACACTGCTCACAGCAACCTCCAGCTCTTGGACTTAAGCGATTCTCTTGCCTCAGCCTCCCTAGTAGCTGGGACTATAGGCGCCCGCCACAGGGCCCGGCTATTTTTTTGTTTTGCAGTTCGGCCGAGGCCGGGCTTGAACCCGCCACCTTTGGTATATGGGGCCGGCGCCCTGTTCGCTGAGCCACAGGAGCCGCCCTCCACTGAATGTTTTTAATTGGCTTGTCAAAGATCAAAGATCAAATAACGGTAAATAGCTGGGTTCATCTCTTGGTTCTCTATTCTATTCCATACATCTACCTCTCGAAAGTCATCTTTTTATGACCATTATGCCTCATCTTATTAATCTGTAAAATGACTGGCTAGGATTTGATCATTTCTAAATTTCCCCTTCCATCCATAAGAATTTGACTCTGTGAAAGTTCCATATTCTCAATTCTTTTTTTTTTTTTTTTTTGAGACGGAGCCTCAAGCTGTCACCCTGGATAGAGTGCTGTGGCATCACAGCTCACAGCAACCTCCAATTCCTGGGCTCAAGCGAGTCTCCTGCTTCCGCTTCCCAAGTAGCTGGGACTACAGGCGCCCGGCCATTTTTTGATTGCAGCCGTCATTGTTGTTTGGCGGGCCCGGGCTGGATTTGAACCTGCCAGCTCAGGTGTACGTGGCTGGTGCCTTAGCCCATTGAGCCACAGATGCCG